>JAOWBW010001202.1:0-226980 GCA_026119855.1 Campanula takesimana
AAAAAGAAACTAAGGCAAATGATATAACAAACACAACACAGTTCAATCAATCAATCTACAATGAATAAACAATCAAATAGTTAGATATGATTTGACTTGAAAGGAAATAGCAATAAATAAGTACGCGCTATTTGGAGAGGTTCGATAGGGAAAATGATCTACGTCCTCTACCAGATGGTTAGTCTTGGATTTCTAATGGAGATCTTATATAATGAGAGAGTGTTACAAATTACAATCGTTTTGAGCTAATACACTAACTCAAGATCTAATATTCTATGAAAGAACAAATCCTAGACAATAACCGGTGTATCTCTAAAAGAAATATCTAAGTGATCAATCTTAAAGAGGTGCGTGTGTGATTTTAGATTCAAGGCTCTTTAGATCTTTGAGATTGAGAGCACAAGAAAAATAAAGTGTTATCGCTTGAGGATCTGGGCTAATGGGAAGTTATGAAGATGTTCTTGAGAATTCTGGAAATAATAAAGGCAATCTTCAAATCTTCAACAAATGCTTGAGAGAAAATTCTTGAAATTCTTAGCAACTTCAAATGGTTGAAGTTATGGGGTATTTATAGTAGAGCCCTAAAAACTAGCCGTTGGAAATCCTTGGTGAGTCAGAGAAAGGACGGATGTGCTGTCGCTCATTTAGTGGAGCACGTGTCCTTTTATAGCCGTTAGACACATAACACAAATATGACCGTTATGGACAGGTGTCCTTAGATGTGGGTGCATACGTGTTATTTAACCACCATTGGATCATTGGCGTAGTTTGAATCTTCTTCAAGTCTTTGAATCTTCAATAAATCACAGAGTGTTAAAAACATTCATGATGCGCGTTGAGCTAGAGAGGCGCGTAGCGTATGCTCACTCTGACTCATCTGAGGCGCGTAACACATTGCGCGCGCGCCAAAAAGGCGCGTAGGCTCATGATCTTAGAGGCGTATGGCGCGTGTCTTGGCTCAAACTCGTGATCTTCTTGAATCGTGATATTCTTGCCCTATTCCTAAGCCTATTCTATTACAATGGACAACCTAAAAAAATGAAGTATAAATACTTCTTACATGTGGGTCTAAAGTCCATGAAATAAAACTTAGGTCATGGATCAATCAAATCTAATCAATCCTATTACATTGAAACTGAGATATAAGTGGGCATACCCAACACATAGATACCATCCAACTACTAATGTTATATGTCCTATCAGTTCTGGTGTTCAAACAAGAGGAAGCTTAACTCATAGAGATGACCATAGTTTGTTCACAACCGCGTTGTTATCTCAAATGGAACCGAAGAAGGTTGATGAATCTCTAAGTGATCCAAGTTGGGTAGCTGCAATGCAAGAAGAGCTAAATCGGTTTGAAAGATGAAGAGTTTGGACTCTAGTTCCAAGGCCCAAAGATCACACTGTAATTGGAACAAAATGGGTATACAGAAACAATATGGATGAAAACAGTACTATAACTAGAAATAAAACGAGGTTGGTTGCTCAAGGTTATAGGCAAGAAGAAGGGATTGATTATGATGAAACCTTTGCCCCTGTAGCCAGACTTGAAGCCATTAGATTGTTCCTGGCCTATACCTCCTTCAAGAAATTCAAGTTATATCAAATGGATGTGAAGAGTGCATTTCTGAATGGTGAAGTACAAGAAGAAGTCTATGTAGCCCAACCGCCAGGATTTGAAGATAACAAATACCCTCATCGTGTCTTCAAGCTCAAGAAGGCCTTGTATGGACTCAAACAAGCACCAAGAGCATGGTATGACACTCTATCTAAGTTTCTTATTGAACAAGACTTCTCTCGAGGTAAAATTGATACAACCTTATTTATTGCTAAACACAAAGGTCATTCATTACTACTTCAAATATATGTTGATGATATTATTTTCGGTTCTACTAATGAAACTATGTGTGTTAAGTTTGAGAAGCTAATGAAAGGTAAATTTGAGATGAGTATGATGGGAAGTTGACATTCTTTCTTGGACTCCAAATAAAGCAATGTACTGATGGAATCTTTATCAACCAAGCCAAATACACCAAAGACTTGATCAAGAAGTTTGGTCTTAAAACCGCTAAACTAGTAGATACCCCAATGCAAAAGGCCTGCAGTTTGGATCGAGATGAACAAGGTAAAAAAGTGAATCAGACACTCTACCGAGGTATGATTGGCTCTCTTCTGTACTTAACTGCAAGTAGCCCAGATATCATGTTTAGTGTGTGGGTTTATGCTAGATTTCAAACTGACCCTAGAGAATCTCATCTTATTGCCGTTAAACATATTATTAGATATTTATGTGGCTCTATTAACCTTGGACTTTGGTACTCCAAAGAATCTTCATTTGATTTGTTAGGTTATTCAGATGCTGACTTTGCAATATGTAAGATTGATAGATAGAGCACTAGTGGTACATGTCAGTTCCTTGGATCTCGGCTTGTATCATGGTCCAGCAAGATGTTGGATATTATGCCCTAGGCCCTTGAGAAAGGCCTATGCGTTATATCATAGCTTCGTTGTTATAGAGATAACAAACCTGATTATTATATCTTTTGCATGTTTATTATAATGATCATTATCCCTAGCACTTATGAAGGGCTAGCATGAGTTTAATGGATAATCATATGATGGTTATAGCGCATAGGATGCGGATTAAACTTGTGGGTACATGTTGGAGAACAAGTGCTGGATAGACCCGTTATGAGATTTATGTCATGGTCAAATGTCATAATTAGATCTCATAATAGTTATATCATTTATCCTTAGACCTGAGATTATCATAGTCTTCTACATGATGAACATTAAGTTTGACGTACTCAAACGCTACCCCTAACCGGGTGGTTATAAAGGCTATGATTGGCATAATCGGATTCTTCTAGGGAAGAATGATAAGTCAAGATAGGATTTGTCCCTCTTTCAAGAGAGATATCTGCTTGGCCACTCGATGAGTTAGATTGATAATAGTGTACGGATGTGCCCAAATGAATTGAAGTGTTCAATGTTATTTGCTCATATCAATCTACTCAAAATCGTGAAAGCACTGGACAACATAAGTTGACGTGGACCATGACTTATGTCTAATATGATATCGCGTGACAAAGGGATTGTGATATGTTCTATAAGGTTACTTTGGACTTTCAAAGTTATACTAATTGGGTAGTCACAATGGCTTGCTAGAGTCCGCTTATGACTTACGGGTTCAAACTGGTTTGGACTCGTTGCCAACATAGTATAATCCTATTGGGTCACACACAATAGAACGGATTAAAAAAGGCAAAAATCTGGGATTATGAGGAACAGAATCCGTACGGCTTGTTCGGCTCCGTACGGCTACAATGGAGCCATACGGCTCCCCCCCGGCAAAGTACATATTGTTCAGTTTTCTTTTTAGAAAAGGGATCCCGATCCCAAACATAATTAGGTCAAACCCTTATATATGATATACAGCCGCGTTTGACAGCCTCTAATGGTGATTTTGGAAATGACAAACATTTGTTTTAGAAACAATAAATTATAGAGAGGTAGGATTATTTATTTAATGATCCATGATCATCAAAATTCAATAATCAATGAAGCAAGATAATTCCGACGAATAAATCGTTTCTTCATCAAGCCTTGGGTCTAGCAATCCAGATCAAGAAGGTGTTCTTGATATCCGTTCGACGTGTGGATATCGATAGAGGGTGTTTCCTTTAGCACCTTAAAGTCCGTGTTCATGGATGCGATCTTCAAGGGTTAGTTTCTTTCATCTTGTATTTAATTTAATCAACATGCACGGATCTGGGCTCTTGGGTGTTTGATTTTATCTGTTTATTCTACTGCGCATGATGCATCAAAACCCAATAGTGGTATCAGAGCCCCGTTCATCGTTGTTTATTTTAATATATCATGTTTAAATTGTTTAATTCGATTATATGATTTTCCATGATGATAAGATGAATATGTGCTTTGAGTTTATATGAGATATAAAGTTTATGAGCATGTTGATATGGGGATAATGTAGTTATTATATCGATTTGATCCATATGAATAATTACATGTTTGGGACATCAATAAATAATTGGATTATGTGTATTGATGATTTAGATCTAATTTGTATTTGTAATGTAAATTCGTAATCTGAAATTTCGTGTTGGTTTAATCTGATTAATGCATGAACACGGTATCGGGATGTTGGGTTTCGTAGTAACATGCGCAGCGGAATATAGCATTTAAAATTTTATGAAACCCAAAGCCCATAGATCCATTCATATGATTAAATCAAATACAACAATATGAATACTAGAGAAACTAACCCTTGATGACTTTGAGTTTGGTCTTTTCTTTTGGTGGAGATCTTGAAGCTTTAGTCACGAAAAGTAAGAACACGAACTTTGAAGATGATAAGCTTCACCCTCTAGCGGTATCCACACCACGAACGAATATCAAGAACACTTGATCTTGGTTGCTAGACCATAAATTATGAAACACACTTTCACAATTAACAAGAACTATATTGAATTTATTTTGTGTATTATTTTGTTCTTCAATCTAAGATGTCTTAGAACAAAATAAAACTCTCTCAAACTCTTTGGAGACTTGCACAAAAGCTATGTTATGATTCTAGCCGAATTTGGCTGTTTATATACAAGTTAGACATATTCCAAATAGGAAACTTGTGTCTAAACCCGTCCAAAATTCTTTTCCAAATCAAATAAGGAAAACAGTCCCGACATGGTGTGCGGCCGCCCAAAAACCTTGTGCGGTCGCACATCTATCTGAAAGGTTTCTGGTACTAACTGACCCAAACTATGCGGCCGCCCAATCCATCCTGTGCGGTCGCCCACTTGTCCAGTTTCCCAAAGTTTCCAAAATTCCAATATAGTTCTTATTTAAGATTCGTTCTATTGTGTGTGACCCTCTAGGATTATACTAAGTTGGCAATGGGATCAAACATGAATCCATAAGATATGATTAGGTTCTAGCAAACCGTCATACCTACCCAAATAGTATAACTAGATACAAGTTCGCATTCCTTTAGAATATGTCATAATCCCTTTGTCCACAATCTCATTGAACACAAGTCATGGTCAACAAGTCAACTTGTTTTGTTCAATACTTTCTCGATTCCGAATATGTTGATAATCCAAATGACATTGATCTAATCAATTCATTTGAGTCCGGCCGAACATTTTCATCAACATCATTCCTACGAGAGGCCTAAGCTTGAGATCTCTCCGAAGAGGGACAATCCATTTAGCTTATTACTCTTCCCTACGTGAATCCGATTATGCCAATCATACCCTTTATAACTTCCCGGTTAAAGGTAGCGTTTGAATATGTCAAACATAATCTTCATCAAGTGGAAGAATATAATAACTTCATGTCCAAGGATTCGAATGACATAACTAATATGAGATATATGTACGACATAGACCATGATATAAATCTCATACAGCGGGTCATGTCCAGTACCTTGTTCCAAACAAGTACCCATAAATCTAACATGATCATCCCATGATCATTTAGCCTTTATACTAGTGCTTAACAAGTACTAGGGACGGAGATTATTATAAGTAAATAAGAACAACAATAATAATCAAAACATTTCTTTATTGATATGAAATAAATGATAACAATTACAACGTTTATTAAACGTGCCTAGGGCACCACTACCAACAATCTCCCACTTTCCCTAGGCCCAATCTCCCATGTATCTAATACCCATTGACCTAACATGACCTTCATGTTTAGCTTGTGGAAGTCCCTTTGTTATCGGGTCCGCGACATTGTCATCAGTAGGTACTCTGCATATATTTACGTCTCCCCAATCAACGATTTCTCGAATGATATGAAAACGCCTAAGTATGTGTTTGGATTTCTGATGTGCTCTTGGTTCCTTTGCTTGAGCAATAGCACCAATATTATCGCAATAAAGGTCTATTGGATTAGCAATGCTAGGAACCACTTCAAGTTCAGTAATGAACTTCTTAATCCAAACAGCTTCTTTTGCAGCATCTGATGCAGCAATATACTCAGCTTCTGTTGTAGAATCAGCGGTTGTACTCTGCTTGGAACTCTTCCAGCTTACAGCTCCACCATTTAACATAAACACAAAACCCAATTGCGATCGACTATCATCTTTGTCGGTTTGGAAGCTTGCATCTGTGTAAGCATTTACCACGAGATCATCTTCCATTCCTCCATAGACTAAAAACGAATCTTTAGTTCTTCTCAAGTACTTAAGAACCGCTTTTAGAGCCATCCAGTGACTTTCACCGGGGTCGGATTGGTATCTACTTGTCATGCTTAAAGCATAAGATACATCCGGCCTAGTACAAATCATGGCATACATGATGGACCCAATTGCCGAAGCATATGGAACATCATTCATTTTCTCACGCTCATCTTTTGTCTTAGGACATTGAGTCTTGCTTAGAGAAACTCCATGTAATACGGGCAAGGCACCTCTTTTAGAATTTTCCATACGGAATCTTCTAATGACCTTGTCAATGTATGTACTTTGGCTTAAACCAAGTAGCCTCCTTGATCTATCTCTATAGATCTTAATGCCAAGTATATATGCGGCTTCACCCATATCTTTCATTGCGAAGCATTTTCCTAACCAAGTCTTTACGGACTGAAGTGTAGGAATATCGTTTCCAATGAGTAATATGTCATCCACATATAAAATCAGGAATAGCACTATGCTCCCACTAATCTTCTTGTATACACAAGGCTCATATTCGTTTTTGATGAAACCAAACTCTTTGACCGATTCATCAAAACGGAGATTCCAACTCCTTGAAGCTTGCTTCAATCCATAGATAGATCTCTGCAATTTGCATACCTTAGAATTCTGTTCAAAACCTTCCGGTTGTGTCATATACACATCCTCTTGTAGTTTTCCATTTAGGAAAGCAGTTTTGACGTCCATTTGCCATATTTCATAGTCATGATATGCGGCAATGGCAAGCAAAATTCTTATAGACTTGATCATTGCTACGGGTGAAAAAGTCTCACCATAGTCAATACCATGAACTTGCCTATAACCCTTCGCTACAAGTCTAGCTTTGTAAGTATACACCTTCCCTTCCATGTCAGTCTTCTTCTTGAAGACCCATTTGCATCCTATGGTTTTTACACCTTCGGGCGCATCAATCAAATTCCAAACTTGATTGTCTTGCATGGATTGCAATTCAGATTCCATGGCTCCAAGCCACTTATCCGAATCAGGAGAAGACATCGCCTCTTGGTAGGTTGTTGGTTCATCATTCTCAATGATTTCCACCTCATTACTATCCGTTACGAGAAATCCATATCTCTCGGGTTTGGATCGTAACCTACTAGATCTACGAGTTGCTTGTGTATTTTGAACAGGTTCCACAACTCCTTGTGGTTCTTGTTCTTGTTCCACTATTGGTTCAATGTCATTTTCTGGGTCTCGAATTTCTTCAAGATTTATTTTACTCCCACTGATTTCTTTGGAGAGAAACTCTTTCTCTAGAAAGACACTAGTTCGGGCAACAAAAACTTTGTTGTCCTCACGGTTGTAAAAGTAATATCCTCTTGTTTCCTTTGGATATCCCACGAAATTACATTTGTCAGATTTGTGTGCATGTTTGTCAGAGACAAGTCTTTTGACATAGGCTTCGCAACCCCAAATCTTCATGAAAGATAAACAAGTTTTCTTTCCGCTCCACATATCATATGGAGTCTTTTGAACCGATTTAGTTGGAACACGATTTAGTGTGAATGCAGCGGTTTCTAGGGCGTAACCCCAAAAGGATATTGGAAGATCAACTTGACTCATCATTGATCGAACCATGTCTAACAAAGTCCGATTTCTCCTCTCGGACACACCATTCCATGGTGGTGTTCCGGGTGGAGTCAATTGTGAAACTATTCCACAATTCTTTAGATGATTATCAAATTCATGACTTAAGTACTCTCCACCTCGATCTGATCGAAGTGCCTTAATACTTTTGCCAAGTTGTTTTTCTACTTCATTTTGAAATATTCTAAATATCTCAAATGCTTCACTTTTATGTTTCATTAGGTAAACATACCCAAATCTACTATAGTCATCAGTGAAGGTTATGAAGTATTGAAATCCTCCCCTAGCATTGCTACTTAATGGTCCGCATACATCGGAATGTATCAACCCCAATAAGTCGCTTTCCCTTTCGCCTAGCTTGGTAAAAGTTGTCGTAGTCATTTTTCCAAGAAGAAATGACTCACAAGTATCATATGACTCAAGGTCACATGAACCCAAGAGACCGTCCCCATGGAGTTTTGAGATACGCTTCTCATTAATATGACCAAGACGGCAATGCCACAAATAAGTATGATTTACATCATTAGGTTTAGATTTCTTATTTATATGATAGACATTTTCATTATTTTCATTCTTGACATCCAAGACATAAAGGCCATTAAATGAATTAGCAATACCATAAAGCACATCATTTAAATAAATAGAAAATTTCTTATTCTCAATAAGAAACTTAAAACCTTTATTATCCAAACAAGAAATTGAAATAATATTTCTACTTAAATCCGGTACATAATAGCAATTGTTCAAAACAAGTATTAAACCGGAAGGTAAAGTGACTTCATAAGTCCCAACGGCTAATGCAGCAACTCTTACTCCATTCCCCACTCGTAGGTCTACTTCACCCTCTTTAAGTAGTCTCCTATTCTTTAGACCCTGCACATTTAAACAAATGTGAGAACCACATCCGGTATCCAATACCCAAGAATCAGTGGTAGAAATGAGAATATCTATCATATAGATACCTGAAGTCGACGCAGCCTTGCTGCTCTTCTTCTTCTTTTGCTCTTCCAAGAAAGCCTTGCAATTACCAATGACCAATTTCTTGACAATGGAAACAGATTGCATCCTTTTGTGAATCGGGTTTTGCCTCAGAAGCCTTGGCAACCTTTGCCTTGCTTATCTTGGGTTTGACAACTTTCTTACCCTTTCCTTTAGCACTAGCCTTCTTCCCATCATGAACCAAGAGCACGGGAGAACCTTTCTCCGCAATCTTCATCTCCGCAGTTTTAAGCATCCCATGCAACTCGGAGAGATTCTTATCCATTCCATGCATGTTATAATTCATCACAAACTGATTATAACTTTTAGGCAATGAATTAAGAATGAGATCCGTGGCTAGCTCCAATGGGATTGGATAGCCAAGTTTCTCAAGGAGCTCTACATAACCTTTCATTTTCAGCATGTGAGGACTCACTTGTTGCCCTTCATTCATTTTGCAAGTAGTGAATGCAACAATGGTCTTGTACCTCTCTTGCCTAGCTTTCTCTTGAAACATGGCTCTTAACTCCACGCCTATCTCATAGGCTTCCAAATGTTCCAAACTTTGTTGGAGTTTTGAGCACATGGTAGCAAGCATGAGACAGCTTACATCTCTAGAATCATTACGATGTTTCTTGTAACTGTCTCTTTCTGCCCTAGGGGCAGTAGGTTCTGGTTCAGCAGGAAGTGTCCCATCGAGAATGTACAACTTATCTTCTTGCCTTAGAACAATTCTTAGGCTACGGATCCAATCCATAAAGTTCGTACCATTCTCTTGGAGCTTATCCTTCTCAAGGATCGATCGCAACGAAATTGATTGAGTGTTAGTAGTCATTGTCTACAAATATGCAAAATTTCCAAAATTTAATAAGTACCGGTTTTTCATTAAAGAAATAAACAATGTATTTTTCAAATGAAAATACTCCCACTAAATTATATAACCTTCACATACATCCAATGTATGATATAATTTAATTGGGCTAAGATCCAACTTTAATTTAACTTTTGAGTCCACGGACGCGGACCGCTCAAAACTAAATTAATTAGGTAGACAATCATGTCAATCATATCCCATATGATTCTTAGATTCTTATATGAGATTCCTTGAGAAATCCAATTTCAAAAAGCATGTTTAATCTCATATTTTTCCTAGGCCCAAAACTGTTTTGACGCCTAATTAAGTTCAACCATTTTAAACGTATAGGAACCATTCAATTTAATGTACCTTGCGGAGGCAAGCCCACATTGAATTAATGAACCTCGTCTTGCTTATACATGAATAAAATTAATGCACCTCGCGGAGGCGAACCCACATCAAAATCACCCATGTATAAACAAGTGTTTTAATCATGGCATGGCAAAAAGAACTTAAAACTTTCTTTGAAGGTTCGTCACATATAGCATACAACACATTTATGAGCACATAATATAAACATGTTACGCATCAAGTTTAGCCACTAAATTAATCTCCATTAATTTAAGCATAATATTTATGTGTCATTAGTTTCTCTATAATTATGAGGATGAGACTCTTTGAACTTTGGTTGTTATCTCCAAATCAAGACAACAAGAAGTGCGGCCGAAACTAAGCCATTAGGCATCCACAATTCCGCACTAATTTAAGAAACCGAGAAAGTAGTCCATGTGGCCGAAACTAAGCAATAGATGGTCTCGATGAACGTAGGCCAATTGCATCCACAATTCCACATGGATCTCCAATCATTGAATCAAGAACTTTGTTTCTCAATTTTAGCAATTATGAACTCTTCATAATTCTAACTTCGTTTTATCTTTGAAACTTTGATTGCGATCAAGTTTGGGAAACACAATCTCGATGAACGCAGATTAACCATCCAAACCTTGAACCAATCTTGGAATCACAAGACTAAAACAAATAGGAAAATCAAACCCCAAGATCCACACCCAAACCAACTACCCAAAACCCATTCCAGATCAGCAGGTCTGGTCTGGTTCTGTCACTGGTTCGGTTGGACCTCTCGAAAATTCCAAATTCTGATTTTTAACAAAAATCAGAAATTCTGATCATTGTGTGCGGCCGCCCAAGAATTACTGTGCGGTCCCCCAACTTTTGTGCGATCGCCCAGGTCATTCTGTACGGTCGCACAGTGAGATCAGAAGGTATTTTTCAATTCGAAAATTTGTCTCAAAATTGTGTTTTCCCCGATTATTAAAACCATGATCAAATCAGAATTAATAATCAAACAATTCAGAATCCATCATAATATTTATTGCGATTGAATCGTGCGATTAAAGTTGCAAAACAATAAACCACATAAAATCACATAACACAAAAACATCATATAATCCAATATTCATATCATGCTAGGCACATAAACAATTTATATACACACAACATGATCTAGGTATTGAATTAATCAACATGAACGGGGCTCTGATACCACTGTTGGGTTTCGAAGTAACTTGCGCAGCGGAATATAGCATTTAAAATTTTATGAAACCCAAAGCCCATAGATCCATTCATATGATAAAATCAAATACAACAATATGAATACTAGAGAAACTAACCCTTGATGACTTTGAGTTTGGTCTTTTCTTTTGGTGGAGATCTTGAAGCTTTAGTCACGAAAAGTAAGAACACGAACTTTGAAGATGATAAGCTTCACCCTCTAGCGGTATCCACACCACGAACGAATATCAAGAACACTTGATCTTGGTTGCTAGACCAGAAATTATGAAACACACTTTCACAATTAACAAGAACTATATCGAATTTATTTTGTGTATTATTTTGTTCTTCAATCTAAGATGTCTTAGAACAAAATAAAACTCTCTCAAACTCTTTGGAGACTTGCACAAAAGCTATGTTATGATTCTGGCCGAATTTGGCTGTTTATATACAAGTTAGACCTATTCCAAATAGGAAACTTGTGTCTAAACCCGTCCAAAATTCTTTTCCAAATCAAATAAGGAAACCAGTCCCGACATGGTTTGCGGCCGCCCAAAAACCTTGTGCGGTCGCACATCTATCTGGAAGGTTTCTGGTACTAACTGACCCAAACTGTGCGGCCACCCAATCCATCCTGTGCGGTCGCCCACTTGTCCAGTTTCCCAAAGTTTCCAAAATTCCAATATAGTTCTTATTTAAGATTCGTTCTATTGTGTGTGACCCTCTAGGATTATACTAAGTTGGCAATGGGGTCAAACATGAATCCATAGGATATGATTAGGTTCTAGCAAACCGTCATACCTACCCAAATAGTATAACTAGATACAAGTTCGCATTCCTTTAGAATATGTCATAATCCCTTTGTCCACAATCTCATTGAACACAAGTCATGGTCAACAAGTCAACTTTTTTTGTTCAATACTTTCTCGATTCCGAATATGTTGATAATCCAAATGACATTGATCTAATCAATTCATTTGAGTCCGGCCGAACATTTTCATCAACATCATTCCTACGAGAGGCCTAAGCTTGAGATCTCTCCGAAGAGGGACAATCCATTTAGCTTATTACTCTTCCCTACGTGAATCCGATTATGCCAATCATACCCTTTATAACTTACCGGTTAAAGGTAGCGTTTGAATATGTCAAACATAATCTTCATCAAGTGGAAGACTATAATAACTTTATGTCCAAGGATTCGAATGACATAACTAATATGAGATATATGTACGACATAGACCATGATATAAATCTCATACAGCGGGTCATGTCTAGTACCTTGTTCCAAACAAGTACCCATAAATCTAACATGATCATCCCATGATCATTTAGCCTTTATACTAGTGCTTAACAAGTACTAGGGATGGAGATTATTATAAGTAAACATGAACAACAATAATAATCAAAACATTTCTTTATTGATATGAAATAAATGATAACAATTACAACGTTTATTAAACGTGCCTAGGGCGCCACTACCAACACGGGATTGATCGAATTTTATAAATTCTAGAAATCTGGGAATCTGCTTAATGGTACCGTACGTCGCCATCTTAGGCGCACGCCGACTGATGAGCCGTACGGCTGCAGTAGGAATTTCCAGACAAACTGTTTGTTTTCTGGATTTTCTAATTGTTCTGTAAATCGTTTACAGAATTCGAATCAGGAACTGAATCTGGTTTCAGACGGCTGGTTTTCGAAACCGTGTATCCTGAAATATGATTTAATCCAGAAAATTGCAGAAATCAGAGTTCTGAAGAGTTCAGAATTGCTGTAGTCTATGAAATTGTTGAGACAATGAATGATCATGAAACAAATTATTTTTCTATACGGAATTGTGGATGCCTTTTGGCTTAGTATCAGCCGTATACAAAGGTTACTTGGTTTCTTGATCTTAGTACGGGATTGTGGATGCCTTTTGGCTTAGTTTCGACCGTACGTTTTGTGCTCTCAATCTATAGATGTTCTGCAGAAACAAAGTTTCAGAATTTAACCCTATGAGCAAAGTGGAAATTGTTTGCAAGAGAAGGAAACTGAATATGGATTAATTCATTGCATGGACCAATGGCAGGCTTACGCCTTGTTTCTGGGAATGCGAGTGAAATATCCGATCTGTAAATTGTTTACAGATAATTTAGATTCCGTCCCCATAAAGTTGCTTCATAATTAAATCACAAGATTTTCCTTCAGTTAATTAATTTGATTAGTTAACATACATTATGCAAAGACTATATTATATTATGTCTGACATAATTGAATATATGATGCATGTTTCTAAGAAAATAAACCTTCATAAAAACTTAAGTCAAGTGCCAATCCATTATTGAAACACTTGTGAGTACACCGGGTAGTTTTATGTGGGCTCTGCCAAAGCGAGGTGCATTAATTCTATCAGTGTATGAGCAAGATGAGTGAATGAGAGTTTCCTATACGTTTAACGTGGTTTGACTTAATTAGGCTATCAAAAGACAAAGTTTGGGCCTAAGGCACAAGATGAGATTAAAACATATTTGACATAAGATGTCTAACAAATCTCATAAAGGATCTAAGAATCATATATGATATGATTGACAAAGAGTTGTCTACCTAATTAATTTAATTTTGAGCAGTATCACCAAAGCGGACTTAAAATTAAATTAAAGTTGGATCTTAGCCTACTTAAATTATATTATACAAGAGTTGTATTTGAAGGTGTATAATTTAGTGGGAGTACTTATGAAATACATTGATTGTCTCTAAATGATAATGGTATGAAATATATGTGTATATTTATTTGCATATTTTGTAGAATGTCTTAAACTATAATCATGATTAATTACTGCAATTGACCCCACTTAAAGAGAAGAATAAGATTAACTTCCTTGACCTAGTCATGAGCTTAAGAATTGTTCTAAAGCAAGAACGGAAGTTATGAATTCTTAATAAATCATATTCCTAAGAAACTTAAAGACGGACAAAGACATTAATTAGAATCATGTGGATGAATCTATGGATGTCAATTGTTCTACGACTTACTACCATATGTTTAGAACTTTAGAAGTATCTGAAACATATGAATGCTTATGCGATAAATAATTATGTAGGAAGCATTCCTTCAAGCAAGAAAGGTAAATAAAGTTTGAGATTGATTAAGGGTCTAACATTCATGTGATGAATGAAAGGTATATTAATAAGCTCTCATGTTTTGAACATGGAGAGACATATTAATTAACTTAGTTGGCTTGGTTATCATGTTAGTTTGGAACTAACAAACGGATTTGATTAATTCATAAGCGACATTTGATGTTTAAAATGCTATGTCTTAATATCAAATGGAAACCTTCTCAAATTCTAAAGGTTAATATGGACAAGGATTTAAGATAAAGGAAAGACAAGAGTTGTTAAGCTTAAGGAAATATTTTTGGCTAAAACCTAAAATCCAAATGATGTAATTGCTACCATGGCAATATGATTGACCATTGGAAGAATTACAATTTGAATTAAAAGATCAAAAGAAAGTGCAGTAGGACTACCACTTCAAGTATTTATGTTTATCTTTCTACATCTAAGTTCTTGGGTATTGGATACCGGATATTGATCCCACATTTGTATAAATGTGTAAGACTTGAGAAATAGAAAGACTACCTATGTGTTGATAATGATGCAAAGGTTGCGACATTATTCATAGGAACTTGCGAAGTGTCTTCACCTAATGGGTTCATATTTGTTTTGAACAAATGTTATGATGTTCCCACTTTAAGTAGAAATATTATTTTGGTTTCTTCACTAGAAGATTTTGGATATTTCTTATTTCGAATAAGAAAGTGTTCCATTAAATATTATTTGTTTTATTGTATTGCTAATCATATAAATGGGACTTTATATCCTTATTTTGGAAGAACAAAATAATGAGTATAACATAAATAATGGAAATCTGAATCTAAGGATGTACGCGTTGCATTCTTAAAAGCATTAATGTCTATATCAAATGAAAAGAAACGCATATCTAAAATTCCATGGGACGGAGTTTTAAATTCGCATGATTTCGAATCATGTGATTTATGTGAATCATGTAAATTGATAAAGACACCTCTTACTAATAGTAGTAAAAGGAAGTACTCTTTTGGACTAATACATATTGATGTATATAGTTCATTAAAGTAACAATGCTTGGAAAAGGATTTCAAAACCTCATGGCAAAAGAATTATTGTACTTTGATCTGATCAAAGATATAAATATTTGAGCCTTGGACTTTATGAGAATTCTGCAGAAAGTCTACAGAATAAGAAAACAGAATCTGGGAACAACCACCATACGGCTACAATTTAGGCGCACGCCTAGTACTGAGCTGTACGGCCCCTGTTTACAGAAACCTGCAGATTGTTTTCAAACTGCTGTTTTTCGGCTAATGATAAGTCAAAGATGATCTTTTATTAACCTTCTGGATTATGTGCTGTAAACAACTACACTTACACTAAATTGAGTTTCATCTAAGGAGGTTTGACTGATACCATATGAGATATGGAATGAAAGAAAACTTGGTTTGTCTTTCATAAATATTTGTGATGTGATACTTTTGAGAAAAGTGTTGTCTTGAACAAAATCACACCTAAATTTAATAAATGTATTTTCATGAGATATCTTAAAGATATTAATTTTACACCCTTCAGAGTACAAATCGTTTGTTGCTCTAAATAGCACCTTCTAGATAAATCGTTTATCTCTAAAGAGCTAATGGGAGTAAAATGTATCTCGAAGAGTTCAAGACCCATAAAATGACATAGAACCTAAGATGGAAGTTGAACAAATATTCACAAGGAGTTGTGGAAATTCGTTCAAGTATACACAAGAAATTTGCATAACTGATAGGATACTATCTATAACAAGAAATATTGATTTCTCATAATAGAAAGTAATTGGGATGATATCATTGCGAATGATTGAACTATTACGTATCAAAATGTAAAGTCCGCTCTGGATTTAGATCAATGACTTGGAGTCATAAAGTCTAAAAGTGCAATCCATGTATCATAATCAAGTTTCGAACTTGATTGTTCTACCCTAAGGCTTAAAAACCATAGGATAGAAAATGAGTTTTCTTGGAGAAAACGGACATGGATCGCAAGGTGCATACTGATAAAGCACGACTAATTGAGTAAAGTTAATTCATAATGTCGATTATGATGAAACTTTATCACCCGTAGTCATACTTAATATTATTAGAATTCTAATTGTCATGACTTCATATTTCGAATATGAAATATGACAGATGGATGTCAAAACTATACTCCCTCCGTCCCTATTTACCTTACAAAAATTGCCATTTTGGGTGTCCCCATTTACTTTACAAAATCCCAAAAATGAAAGTTTTTATTACTTTTTAAATAGTGAGACCCACTTGTCATACTCACAACAACTATCCACTTACTTTTCTCTACCCCACTTTCTCTCTCCCACTCAACTATCTACACTCATAACACATCAACTTTACAATCATTTTCTTAATTTTTGTGCAAAACCTCATTTTTGTAATGTAAATGGGGACGGAGGGAGTATTCCTTAATAGGAACTTACTTTAGGAAGTGTTTGATACAACCTAAAAGTTTTGATTGATCCATGAAATTCTAATAAAATATGCAAGTTGCAGAAATTCATGAGATGGATTGAAGCAAACTACTTGGAGTGAAATTTCATTTTGATGTAGTGATCAAAGAGTTTGAATTCATCAAAGATGAGACTTGTGATTACAATAAATTCAGTGGGAGTGTAATATTATTACTAGTCATATATGTGGTTGACATATAACTCATTTTGAAAGAGTTTCTAAAAGAAAGACTTGGATAAAGCCGCTTACATCCTTGGACTGATTTATGGAGATAAATCTAAAAGGTTGATTGGTTAAAGTCAAAGTACTAATAAAGACAAGATAGTGAAAAGTTCACTACGCAAGACTCTTGGAGAGGTTACTTGTGAAAGTCTAATGAAATTGATCTTTGCAATATTTAGTCTTAGTGGAAGACTAATGATCAAGAGTACATGGTTAGGATTCCATATGCTTCGGCAATTGGATCTATCATGTAAGCCATGTTAATGTACTAAGACCTGATGTCTCATATACTTGGAGTATGATGAGATAATACCAATCGGATACTAGTGAAAGTCACTAGTTAAGAAACACTTTTATATTCTCTAAAAGGAACTAAAAGGATGCGTTCTTGATCTTTGATGGAATGAAAAGATGATCTTGTAATAGTTACATAGATGCATTCTTACAAACCAACAAAGATAAATATTGCAGTATAAATACATGTTTACGTTTAAATAATGATGTTAGAAGGGTTCTAAATAGACCATTACTATTCTACAAAAGGTTGAGTATTTAGTAGCATCAGATGCAACTAGAAGAATGTTAAGATTAAGATTCTAATTAGTAAACTAGAAATCGTTTCTAGTGTCACTAATTTAATGTACCTTCATTGTGTCAATAATCATTATTACACAAGTCAAGGGACTAATATCTTATCTAAACATATACTCAGACGTTTCTATCTTACTCGAGAAATCGTCAAAGATGGGAGCTGTTAAAATATGCAAAATACCTTATGATAATAACAAGGATAATCATCCTACATAAGCTCATTTGCAATTATGATGGAGATCATAACTAAGCTCAATTGGTATTGGATACACTTTGATTGGGCCTAGTGCAAGTGGGAGATTGTTGGATATTATGCCCTAGGCCCTTGAGAAAGGCCTATGCGTTATATCATAGCTTCGTTGTTATAGAGATAACAAACCCGATTATTATATATTTTGCATGTTTATTATAATGATCATTGTCCCTAGCACTTATGAAGGGCTAGCATGAGTTTAATGGATAATCATATGATGGTTATAGCGCATAGGATGCGGATTAAACTTGTGGGTACATGTTGGAGAACAAGTACTGGATAGACCCATTATGAGATTTATGTCATGGTCAAATGTCATAATTAGATCTCATAATAGTTATATCATTTATCCTTAGACCTGAGATTATCATAGTCTTCCACATGATGAACATTATGTTTGACGTACTCAAACGCTACCCCTAACCGGGTGGTTATAAAGGCTATGATTGGCATAATCGGATTCTTGTAGGGAAGAATGATAAGTCAAGATGGGATTTGTCCCTCTCTCAAGAGAGATATCTGCTTGGCCACTCGATGAGTGAGATTGATAATAGTGTACGGCCATACCCAAATGAATTGAAGTGTTCAATGCTATTTGCTCATATCAATCTACTCAAGATCGAGAAAGCATTGGACAACATAAGTTGACGTAGACCATTACTTATGTCCAATATGATATCGCGTGACAAAGGGATTGTGATATGTTCTATAAGGTTACTTTGGACTTTCAAAGTTATACTAATTGGGTAGTCATAATGGCTTGCTAGAGTCTGCTTATGACTTATGGGTTCGGACTGGTTCGGACTCGTTGCCAACATAGTATAATCCTATTGGGTCACACACAATAGAATAGATTGAAAAAGGCAAAAATATGGGATTATGAGGAACAGAATCCGTATGGCTTGTTGGGCTCCGTACGGCTACAATGGAGCCGTACGGCTCCCCCTCGGCAAAGTACAGATTGTTCAGTTTTGTTTTTAGAAAAGGAATCCCGATCCCAAACAGAATTAGGTCAAACCCTTATATATGATATACAGTCGGGTTTGACAGCCTCTAATGGTGATTTTGGAAATCACAAACCTTTGTTTTAGAAACAATAAATTATAGAGAGGTAGGATTATTTATTTAATGATCCATGATCATCAAAATTCAATAATCAATGAAGAAAGATAATTCCGACAAAGAAATCATTTCTTCATAAAGCCTTGGGTCTAGCAATACAGATCAAGAAAGTGTTCTTGATATCCGTTCGACGTGTGGATACCAATGGAGGGTGTTTCCTTTAGCACCTTAAAGTTCGTGTTCATGGATGCAATCTTTAAGGGTTAGTTTCTTTCATCTTGTATTTAATTTAATCAACATGCACAGATCCTGGCTCTTGGGTGTTTGATTTTATCTTTTTATTCCGCTGCGCATGATGCATCAAAACCCAACACAAGAAACAAGCGTCGGTTTCAGTCTCAACCACTGAAGCTGAATACATTGCGGCTGGAAGTTGTTGTTCTCAAATTCTCTGGATGAAACAGCAGTTGGAAGACTATGAAGTATTTGAAAAGAACTGCCCTATCTACTGTGGTAGTACTGCAGCAATTTCTATCTCCAACAATCCAGTTCAACACTCAAAGACCAAGAACATTGACATAAGATATCATTTCCTCAAAGATCATGTTGAAAAGAAGAACATATTCTTAGCAAAGGTGGGAACTGATGATCAAATAGCTGACATCCTCACCATACCGCTTGAAAATTCAAGGTTCTTCCATTTACGAGGAGAAATAGGTATGCTGGAACTAACTTAAAATTATTTCACGTCTACTTATTTCTTGGTCTAATAAATTTTGTTAAGTATTTTGGCTCTATTGATAAAATGCAAAAATAGCTTGCGGTTCTATCAACATTGGAACCGCATCAATAAAGGTTCGGCAGAAGATTCTAATCAAACCGTAGAGTCAAGAAGGATGATGTCGGTTTACTCCAAACCGTACCAAGGAAATAGTACATCGGTTTGACCAAGTGAAACCAAAGACAGATCTGAGAGATATCGGTTTCATCAAAACCGATAATGAGGAAAAGGTATGTCGGTTTACTCAAACCGCTCAGGTATGTATAATTGCAATTTAGTCCCTACTTTATGTCACTTCATTCTTTAAGGACCTTTGTGCAATTATTTCTGCCGCATTTATTGCGAAAGACAGGTACGCCGACGTTTGGGTTTTCCTCAGCCGTCATGCCCGCTCCACTACCCGAGGTGGTTAATTTGAGTATAAAAGACAAATTCTTTTTCAATTTAACTTTTTACCTTCTTCCATTTTTAGCAAAAACTCATCTCTCTCTCTCCTCTGCACTCTCTGCACTCTCTCTCTGTTCTCTCTCAAAATATTTCATACTTAAACAATTTTTCAAAATGGTACCAAAGAAAACTATTGATCTTGCTTCTACTTCTACATCGTCCAAACGATCGAAGCCCGATATGGTATGAATTTCTGAACCCTAACTTAGTATATTTTAATGTCCGCCATTGTTGTTGCTTGAAAAAGCTTGTTCATCTTCCCTGATCATTTTATGCTATTTCTTCAATTCTTTGGTTGGATTGAGTTCGCATTTACTTATATATACTGTTTGTTTCCTTTATTTTGTGATTTGTGTTCAATTTTTGAGCAATATCAATTTTTGGATTATTTGGTGTTCATGCGTATTTTTGCAAATTCTGGGTAAATGTGATGTTATTTGCCCTCGTTCATTTAGAACTTTGTTAGAATCTGCCCTTTGTGGTCGTTTTGGTATAATTCTTTCACATTTTGGTTAAGTTTTTGTTTTGCATGTTCATACTCTGTTCTTCATGTTCTTCGTGCATTCAAACTTTTTTTCAAAAAATTCCCTCTTTGATCTGTTTTATTTTTACTGTTCACATAATTTTTTGTTTTTACTTTTTTAACCCCTTTTTACCTTACTTGGACCGCATGATGTCATTGTTAGGATTCCATTGTTAAGGTTTTGTGAGCTTCACTCAAACCGAACGGTTTGACTGATGCTTCAAACCTTGTTTTCCAAAATTATTTCTAACTTTGATTATTTTTCAGGATCCATCAAACTTTGTACCTGGTTCAAGGATTGTAGAAGAGGACTTTAAACAAGATGCGGTTGGGAGAAAGCTACTCAAACTACTTGAAGATGCTAAGCTTCTACCTCTGTTTCTCATGGATGAACCCCAGTTCGTGACCTTCATCTGTGCTGAATTTTTCGAGAATGGGATTCCCACTGATGTGGCGGATTTTGTATATGTTATTTCCCTTATTTTCCTATGTATTTTCATTCATTTTGATGTACTTAGACTAGTTTTGATGTATTTGGGGCATTATTTTAACATTTGGGCTTTATTGTAATCCGAGGTAGAATAGTCGTTTTTATTTATTTATTTTTCTGGATGTAATTTTGGTGAGCTTCAAAGTCATGTCTCGAGGATCAAGAATAGTCAAAGTCAATGAAAAGTCAAAGTCAACCGAAGCGGAGGAGTATAGGGTCAAACTGCCATTTCTGGAAGTTGAGGTACTGTTCTGCATTGTTGAAAAGTCTAGGGATTGCTGTGAAGAATTAAAAGACTGCAGGAACCAAACTCCAGTTACAGAAAGTTAGAGGACTGAACTGAAAATAAAACACCAGGGACTGAATTACAAAATTGGAAAGTCGGCCTCCACAGTCCGTACATGAAGTGCAGCGGGTGTGGATTAATTTGTGATTTTTGTTTTTTCTTTTATTTTTATTCCTTTTATTTTTATTCCTTTATTAGTTTTGAATTAGACTTAGATTAGGGATTCATTCTTTTGACTTTGAGAAAACACATTCTTTTTTTTCTATCTGGAGATTTTGTAATCCTTTAATGGAGAACTAAACTCCATAGCTTTAGATTGTGAGCTTGAACCCAATTTATTTCAATTGAGGTAATTTTCTTATTCTTTTGTTAATCTATTCATAATTTTGCTTGTTCTGATTTTAGATTTATAACTAGGGTTTGTGGATTTGGCCAATTCACTAGTTCTTTTTATGAATCTATGCTAGAATTCTCTGTTCTGTGCCAGAATTAGGGTTTTCACCGTAGCATCTTCACGAATTGTGTATGTGCCATAGCAATTCGGGAAGTAGGCCAAAATTAGCGATTATCTATGTGAAATAATCATAGAAAGCGTTCTTGATCTTAGTCTCTTAAATTGAATCAATTAATCTTTAAATCATTTCTATGCCAGTTTAGGTTTAATTTTAATTAGGGTTTATAGTGAGTGTGCCACTGCTATAAACTAAACTGTAAAAAGAGACAGAGATTGAAATACATCTCGTGATCAAGTGAATAGGATTAACGGAGAAAAAGAAGTACCGATGAAATTGAAATAGAGGACGGGGATAGTGATCAATCTGAAGTGCTTTTTAATTATTGTTTTAATCATATTTAGTTTAATTTCCCGTCTTAGGAATTAATTACAATCAAATCAACCCCAATCTGGTCAAGTGACTAGTTCGTAAATAATCATCGTTCTTCGTGGATCGACCCTGACTTACCCTAATTACATTATTAGTGGCCGAGTTTAGGTCTAATTTTGTAGGCGTGCGACTAAGCCTATCAAATTTTGGCGCCGCTGCCGGGGAACGGTGTATATTTGTTTACGTTCTTATTTTAATTCTTGTTCTTTTTCTTTTTATTTTATTTGTATTTATTTTTAGTTAGTTTAGTTATTTAGTTTCCTTTTAGTTTTTATTTATTTATTTCTGTTTTTAGTGTGGTACCTTGTACGGTCCACACCCGTTCTACTGATAATTGCTTGTGAGTCTTGAACTAGAAAGCAGATGGCATCGCAGACATTGAGGCAGAAAACTACGCCAAATTGGAATGAGCAACCACATGCCGTCCAATTCCCTGTCTTACCTGCCGGAGTGACTTTTGAGTTGAAGCCGGGGTTGTTAAGCCAGTTATCACATTCACTGGTATGCCCGGTGAGAACCCAAATCAACATATATCCCAGTTTGTGCAGATATGTCAAAGCATGAAGCCGGCTACACTTCCTTTAGAGCACTTATTACTCAGAGAATTTTCTTTCATTCTGAAAGATGATGCTAGTACATGGTATTACCATCTTCCGCCTAACAGCATTACCACATGGCAGCAAATGAAGGAGGTGTTTCTTGATGAGTTCTTTCCTCCCGATCAAATCAATGTGATGAAGCGGGACATTAGCAACATGGAGCAGAAGGTAGATAAGACTCTATACGAGTATTATAACAGGCTCCATAAGTTATGCAGGAGTTGCCCGTATCATGGATTTGATGATGATCAGCTGATAGTATATTTATATGGAGGGTTGACAGTCATGGATAAGCGGTTGGTAGATTCTTGCTGTGGGGGCAGTATACTCAACAAGACGACTGAGGAGGCTAATGAGATAATAGATGAGTTAGCTAAGAGCACAAGAACACATGGCAGGAGATCTAGTTTCAGACAGGTTAGTGCAGTGGGGTCGAGTAGTGGTGTACCAAGTAAGCTGGAGACAGATGTAGAGGACCTTAAGGGGATGATGAAACAATTGTTGATGGGTCCACCACAGAGTCAGGAGTATCACACTAGTCAGCATAATCAGTACAGACCACCGTACCAGCAGCAGCAGTAGTATCAAAGTAATCCTCCGAGACAGTCTACGGATGATATGCTTCACTCTTTAGCGCAGTCAGTGAGTATGATGAATGGTAATTTCCAACAGTATCAACAGATGACCGATGCGAGTATTGGTAATCTAGAGAGACAAATGGGGCAAATAGCTGATGCGGTTGGGAGACTAGAGGCTAGAGAGGCAGAGAAGGTACATTCTAGAACAGAACCGAACTTTAAGCAGAGTGCATGTGCCATGACTTTGCGCAGTGGTAAGGAGATTGGGAAGGAAGTTGTACCGGAGGAGCCACTAATTGAGGTTGAGCAGGTTGTGCCTAAGGAGAAGACCCCGGAGGAGGAGAAGAAAGCTACACCAGAACCCCACAGTTTATGAGCCGGATGTTCCATTTCCTGAGGCCTTGAGAGAGCATCACAAACCGGAGCCTGACAAGGCTATATATGACACTTTCAAGAGGCTTGAGGTAAACATCCCATTTTTGGATCTTTTGCAGACTGTCCCGAGATATGATAAATTCTTGAAGGAGTTGTGTACATTGAAGAGGGATCAAAAGGCAAGGAGTCAGAAAAAGGTGAAGATGAAAGAGCATGTGTCTGTGGTCTATCATAATAAGATGCCCAAGAAGTGTAGTGATCCAGGCATGTTTGTGATTCCTGTGTCTTTGGGTGATGATTCTGAGCATATGGCGATGCTTGACTTGGGTGCTTCAATCAATGTCATGCCTTATGCATTGTTTGAAAAGCTCAAGTTGTGACCTCTACAGAATACTAGGGTGGTTATTCAGTTGGCAGATAGGTCAAATGCGTACCCTAAGGGAAAGGTTGAGGACGTTTTGGTCTGAGTTGGTAAGTTTATCTTTCCCGCTGATTTTTATGTTTTGGATATGGACACGGATCCTAAGGCTCCCATTCTGTTGGGGAGGCCATTTATGTCTACGGCTCATACTAAGTTGGATGTTTCCAATGGTTCTTTGACCATGGAGTTTGATGAGAATTTAATGGAGTTCAATATTTTTGACTCCAAGAAAGACCCTAAGGATGGTTGTGGTTTGTGTTTTATGGATGTAGTAGAGCCAAAGGTAGAGGATGAGTCCAATATTTGTAGTGGTGATGATGATTTGAAAATACCCGCGGTAAAACATGGACCTAGAATGGTGAAGAATATTCCTGAGCACCGAAAGCATGCTTTTGGAGGTGAGGAAGAATTGATGATGGCTAGTGCTCCGATGGAGAAGAATGGAGGTTTGAGCACGATGAACAAAGAGAAGAAGGGGTTTATGCAGACAATTCGAGTTCAAACGGGGTGGAGTGTGCATTAATGAGGTACCATTTATTCCCTTACGTTTAAACTGTCTTTATTTTTATTCACTTGTACGCACTGAGGACACTGTGTAGTTTAAGCGTGGGGGAAGGGTTCGTAGTGTATAGTATGCATTTTTATTTCTAGATTAGGATTTTTTTTTTCGTTTAAAAAAAAACGGTTAACCGGGAGGCAACCCGGATTTATTTTTGCTTATTTTGTACATTTGCTTTTAATTTTTAATGTCTAGAATTGGTGCTACTGAAGGGTATATTTTTGTTTGTGTGGGTGCAGGAAATCATGGCATGGAGGCACACATAGAGGCACACTTGGTCAATGCAAAAAAAAAAAAAATACTGGCTAGGAGGTAGCACGACTAGTGCCGGTTGGAAGAAAATCCTATCTGCACATGTGATACACTAGTGCTCATGAGTGATTTTTAGAGGCACGACTCGTGCTATTTGTAACGACTCGTGAAGGAGCAAAAGTCGACTTACTAGGCTGTTTTGAAAAAAAAAAAAAAAAAAAAAAAGACCGCACACCAGACTCTCTCTCTCACAACCCGCTCTCTTCTCCCTTCTCAACCCGTCGGTCTCTCTCTCCCTTCTCCCCTCCATTGCAGCCGCACCACCCCCAAACCACCATCTACCCACCACAAAACTGCCACCCTCCTCCATTAAAATCACTCTCCACCTTCATCTCCTTCCTCCCTAAACAGTTTTCCTTCTTCAATTCAACCAATTTCTCCATCTCCACCCACTTCCTCCCCCTAAATCCTAAAACCCAATTTCATCAAATTGATTCCAATTTCAACAATTTCTCACCCTAAATCATTCTCTCAACCTTAAATACGACCCAACCCATCACCATTAACCTTCAATTCCGAGTTTGAAGTCCGAATTTCAAAAAAACCTAGAATTCCAAAATTGGGGCTTTTTGGTTTTTCTCTATTGGAGCATTATAGGAGGATCAAGGGGGCTTTGTGAGGTCCCGTGGGGCGTTGTAAGGTAACAAGTTCCGACTTTTGCTCTTGCATTTAAATTGGTGGGATTGTTACTTTGTTGGTTGAAATTTGTGGTGCTTCGATCGACATTGTGCGAGAGTTTTTATTGCATTGTGGTTGTGTTGTGATTGTGGTATTGATTTTATTGTTGAATTGTTGTTGGTGAGCGACTGTGAGTGTTGGTGAGTGATTGTGAGCGTTAGTAGGTGTTGCAACTTGGACTGAGAACGGAGATAAACAAGATGAATTCATTCTTGTGAAATCAAGTGAGGTACCAAAATCTTATTCTACTTATAACATTGCAGTCTACTTTGTATGCAATTGTTGAGTAATGTTCTTCTGGGACTTGTTGCCATGGTAAAAAAAAAAAAAATTATTCTGAATGTGCTGATCAGTTGGGATTATATGTTGAGGGTGCCTCTATCTTTCTGAGTCTTATGCACAATGAGGGCATTGTGAAATTTAAGCGTGGGGGAGGGTTTATATTTTGTATAGTATTTTTCTTAGGTAAAAAAAAATAAATGATGAAATGAAAAAAATAAAATAAATAGAGAGGCTAACCCGAAAGGGCGTTTAGGCAAAAAGGTGAGATTTTGAGTGATTTTATCATTTATTCACTGGAGAGAAGTCATAAGGGGGGTAAGGAGTCTCGGGTTAGGATTTTCATACTTGGTGTAGGAGGCTCAGTTAGAGGTGATTAGGATAGAAACCCTCGTTCTTTCTTGGAGTAATAAGGGGGCGTTGGTGCTTTCACGAGGTAAGTTATGTCCGGAAACACTTTCTAGGCATCAACTTCTTATTTTTACGAGGGAGACTTGTAGTGTGAGACTAGCGTGGGGGAAATTTAGGATATTTTAGTTCCCTGTGGCTTTTATGAGTGGGTCTTAGTCCGGATACGGTTTTTCACTATTTTGGAGTTTGTATCGGGCTAAGGCTATTGATCTTTATTTGTTCTTGGTGTTCATGGGGACGGAGCTTCTTATACTCTGATAGTGTTTGTTGACTTTTGACTTGGAGGATTAGAGGAGATTAGGGGTCATTTTCTCCCATGCTACGCTGATTAGACCGGAGTTTACAGTGGGGTTAGGATGTTACTCAGGGAAGAGTAACGGTCTAAGCGTGGGGAAATTTGATGTGGCGAATTTTGTATATGTTATTTCCCTTATTTTCCTATGTATTTTCATTCATTTTGATGTACTTAGACTAGTTTTGATGTATATTGGGGCATTATTTTATCATTTGGACTTTATTGTAATCCGGGGTAGAATAGTCATTTTTATTTATTTATTTTTCCGGATGTAATTTTGGTGAGCTTCAAAGTCATGTCTCGAGGATCAAGAATAGTCAAAGTCAACCTAAGCGGAGGAGTATAGGGTCAAACTGCAATTTCTGGAAGTTGAGGTACTGTTCTGCATTGTTGAAAAGTCTAGGGATTGCTGTGAAAAATTAAAAGACTGCAGGGACCAAACTGCAGTTACTGAAAGTTGAAGGACTGAACTGAAAATAAAACACCAGGGACTGAATTGCAAAATTGGAAAGTCGGCCTCCACAGTCCGTACATGAAGTGCAGCGGGTGTGGATTAATTTGTGATTTTTGTTTTTTCTTTTATTTTTATTCCTTTTATTTTTATTCTTTTATTAGTTTTGAATTAGATTTAGATTAGGGATTCATTCTTTTGACTTTGAGAAAACACGTTCTTTCTTTTCTCTCTGAGCTTTTGTAATCCTTTAATGGAGAACTAAACTCCATAGCTTTAGATTGTGAGCTTGAACCCGATTTATTTCAATTGAGGTAATTTTGTTATTCTTTTGTTAATCTATTCATAATTTTACTTGTTCTGATTTTAGATTTATAACTAGGGTTTGTGGATTTGGCCAATTCACTAGTTCTTTTTATGAATCTATGCTAGAATTCTCTGTTCTGTGCCAGAATTAGGGTTTTCACCGTAGCATCTTCATGAATTGTGTATGTGCCATAGCAATTCAGGAAGTAGGCAAAATTCAGCGATTATCTGTGTGAAATAATCATAGAAAGCGTTCTTGATCTTAGTCTCTTAAATTGAATCAATTAATCTTTAAATATTTTCTGTGCCAGTTTAGGTTTAATTTTAATTAGGGTTTATAGTGAGTGTGCCACTGCTGTAAACTAAACTGTAAGAAGAGACAGAGATTGAAATACATCTCGTGATCAAGTGAATAGGATTAACGGAGAAAAAGAAATACCGATGAAATTGAAATAGAGGACGGGGATAGTGATCAATCTGAAGTGCTTTTTAATTATTGTTTTAATCATATTTAGTTTAATTTCCCGTCTTAGGAATTAATTACAATCAAATCAACCCCCAATCTGGTCAAGTGACTAGTTCGTAAATAATCATCGTTCTTCGTGGATCAACCCTGACTTACCCTAATTACATTATTAGTGGCCGAGTTTAGGTCTAATTTTGTAGGCGTGCGACTAAGCCTATCACCCACCAATGCTGCATTGTTGGATGTAAGGGGTAAAGAAATCAGAGATCTGGAAACTGGAGAAATCAAGTATGAGGATGCTATCAAGTCCACGGTTTGTGGAAAATCTGTGATCTTAACCGCTTCAAAGATAGCATTGTTAGCTGGTCTTGAGAACTCCGGTGTTTTGGGGATCAAACCAAAGCTTCTAAATGTTGGTCAGGGCAACAAGGGTATGAAAAATAGCTAGATGAATAGGTTTTAAATTCTTTTCGTACCCAAAATTCCCAATTGCAAGCGCATTTATCAAGTAAGCGTTATGAAATGCACCTTAAGTGAGTGAGTGAAATGCACAGCGGAATTTAGTAATGAAAAATACAACAATTTCATAAGGGGCGCACACACACTCTTATTGTTTGGCTCAAAGTCTACAAAGGGAACTAAGGCAAATGATATATCAACAAACAAATGATCAGCTTTAAACAATCTGCAATGCTAGAGCCGCTGGAGTGAAAGATAATAACTTGAGAAATGACAAGATAATAACACCAAGATATGGAGATATCAAATTCTCTCACAAACAAGGAGTCTGGATTTCTAATGGAGATCTTATATAATGAGAGAGTGTTACAAATTACAACTTTTGAGCTACACACTAAGATCTAATATTCTAAGAATGAACAAATCCAAAACAATAACCGGTGTATCTCTAAAAGATGGATCTAAATAATCAAACTTAAAGAGGTGCGTGTGTGATTTTAGTATCAAGGCTCTTTAGATCTTTATGATTTAGAGCACAATGAAACTAAAGTGTTATAGCTTGAAGATCTGGGCTAAGGATGAAGGTATGAAGATGTTCTTGAGGAAATCTGGAAAAAACGAAGGCAATCTTCAAATCTTCAACAAATGCTTTGAGAGAGAAATTCTTGAAATTCTTAGCAAAACTCAGCAACTTCAAAATGTTGAAGTTATGGGGTATTTATAGGGAACTTCAAAAAACTAGCCGTTGGAGATCCTTGTGGATAAGATGAGCTGTCGCTCGTTGATTGGAGTATGCATATATTATGTCCATTTTGACACTCAACATAAATGTGACCGTTGAGGACACGTGTCAATAGATTAGGCGCATATGTATCTTTTAACCACCGTTGGATCATTGGCATAATTTGAATTCTCTTCAAGTTTTTGAGTCTTCAATAAATCACTGAGTGTTGAATAAACACTTTGAGGCGTGTTTGAGCCAAGAGGCGCATTGAGCCAAGAGGCGCACAGTAAGTGTGCGCTTAAATCAAGGGGCGCAAAGGCGCGTAACATAGCTAGGAAGAAATCCTTGTGTGCGCGTTTCTGAGAGGCGCATGGCGCGAATGAAGAAAGGCGCATGGCGCATAGCGCAGAGGGCGCATATGCGCGGCTCAAACTCACTGAGTGATTTTTCTTTGAATCTTGATCTTCTTGCCCTATTTCTAAGCCTATTCTATAACAATGGACAACCTAAAAAAATGATGTATAAATACTTCTTACATGAGGGTTTAAAGTCCATGAAATAAAACTTAGGTGATGGATCAATCAAATCTAATAATTCCTATTACATTAAAACTGAGATATATGTGGGCATACCCAACACTAAACAGTACAACTATGGAATTGATTAGGATGCACAATTTCCACACCAAGAATTCCTCCAAGAAGGATTTTGGAGAGGTTATGGCATTACTGTGTGATTTAGTGGATACTGCGGTTATGTGCAAGAATGGAAATCACAACAATTTCACAAGTGAGCAGTATGCTTATTGTGTGGCCATCTACAAAGGGAAGAAACTACACTGGCCAAGAATTTTAATGAAGGAAATGATCAATGCTTTAAACCGCCACTCTGCTGCTAGAGCCGCTGGGAAGTCAAAGATTAGAACCCACTGCAGGATATTAACTAAGTTCCTACACCAAGATACTGATATATTCAAATTCTCTGCAGCAAACAAGGATTCTGGATGGACCCAGTTGAGAAGTCAATCTTTGGGTTATCAAAATTTGATGCATTCAGAAACGCATTTGGATGGCGGTATGCACAGGCAGTTTGGACCGTAGATCCATTGCCTGAGAATGAAAGAGGACCTTATCCTGAGGCGCGGCTCAACAAATCCAACAAACCGTATGCTAGAGCACTAGCTGATATAGCTGCCGCCAGTTTGGCAAGGGATGATTTACAGAGAAGAACTCTAGAAGAAATGGGGCTAAGTGGTATTGATCAAACCGCTACACTAGCTGAGGGGGAGCCTGCGGTTGAGGGAGAGCCAGCAGCAAGGCCTAGACCTACGGCTCAACCCAGGGAAACCGCGGCTCCAAGAAAAAGGAAAGGAACCGTAGTCATTCCTATTTCAATATCAAAGGCTGATCTAACCCATCTTGTACCAAAACCTTTAACCAAACCACCTTCAAAACCCTCAGTGAAACCATCATCTAAACTCCCTTCTTCTTCAACTTCATTTACCCCTATCAAACTTTCACCAACCCTTTCCAAACCTACCAATCTTAAACCTTCTATTACAAAACCTCAAATCAACCCTCTCTCTCCAATAAAATCCAATTTTTGAGAAATCCCTCAAGTTTGCAATGGATGCCCACGCTCTCAAAACCGCCAAAGACAAATCCAATCAAATCAAACCTCTATCCCTATCTAAACCTTCACCTCAGAAAATTGTTACTGAATTCCTTCAAACTGACCCCTCATCTTCTCCTAAACCTTCACCGTCTAAACCGCCCTCTGTCCAGTTCACAAATGAACAGTTGGCTGAAATTTTCAAAGCCTTTCCCAACCTTAAACCTTCTACTCAAACCGAGCCTGAGCAGACCGAAGTGTCTGAGGCTGCGGTTCAGCCTAAGCAAACCGGAGTGTTTGAGGCTGCGGCTGTGCCTGAGTAGACTGATATGTCTGAGGCATTACAAGTTGAACCTGAGCAAGATGTGGAAATTCTTGAGGTTTAACCCTTGAAGAAAAAAAGAAGGTTAGTCAAGGTAGGTAATTTTGTGGAACACTGGCAGTCCAGGCCACCAGGAGAAGTGGATTTTAGCATGGCTCATGACAAGAAGGACCACTCTCCTCAGGAAGGGGCATTTGCAAAGGAGTTAAGAGAAAGGGCTGCAATGAGAAAGGTTGGCATAGACCCAATGATGATTGAGGAATCCTCTCCTAAACTTAAGAGAAAATTGGAGTTTGACTCACCAGAGCACACTCCATCTCCAGTTCAGTCATCTCCATCATCATCTCTGGTTTTACCATAAGCTGCTACGTCGGTTTTGCCATCTCTGGTTCAACCATCTTCTTCGGCTCAACCCTTGGTTCTACGTCCGGTTTAACCTCTGTTTTAGCCTTTGGTTCAACTGTCTCCCCAATCCTCGGTTTCTTACATAAAACCGAAGACAAAGAAAAGGAAGAGTGCTGCAAAACTGGCCTCCTATCTGAAACACTTCAAAACTGAAAGTTCAAGGGAAAAGCGGCCTGGGGCCATTGCTCGTGCCGCCGCCAAATCCGAAGATAGGTTCCTGAAGGCTGGCCGCCCTAATCCTTATGCTATTTTTCCTAAAGATGATATGGAAGCTGTTGTAGATCAGATCATTCAAGCCGCTGCAAACCAGATTATTGCAGAACTTGCATATCAGGTTATAAATGACCCCACTCTTGCCTCTCAATTCTTTCTATTCTTTAACTGTCTTTGCATTCCCAACTTATACCGACTTCTCCTTGTTCCTTCTCCTTCCATTTTTACTTCACCTCCTTCTCAAACTGCCATTGTTCTTCATTCTCTATACCTACCTTATGATCCAATTGAGTTTGAAACTGCCATTAGGGTTTCATTGGGTGAATCTTTAGAAGATGCCCACACTCTCTTGAAAGGCAAGGATAAATTGCATTCTTCTTCTTCCCATCAATCTGATGATGCCATCTCAATCTCTGATGATGATGATGATGATGAGCCTATGCCAGACTATACTCCATCTAATGAACCCCCTCCTTTATTTCAGTCTTATCCCATCTTACCTCTTCGTGCTTCAACTGCCGATTTGATAGATGCGGTTAGAAACATCCAGTTTCATCAGCAAACCTCCAGCATTCGGTTTGACTCTCACCTCCTTACTATTCAGTCAGACCTTGATGCCATTAAGGGGTAGAGAGTAAATGATAGAATTGATGATAGATCCCATCAGCAGCAGTTAGATAAAAAGCTGAGCATGTTCTTGGAAACTCAACTGGCTTTGCATGAGCTTATGAAAACCAATCATGAAGTGTATTCCTTGTAGCAGCAAGCAGTTGATACCAGAATGGATTCTATAGAAGAAAAGCTTGATATTCTGGCCAAGCATGTTTATGACAGCTCTGAACTCATATTGCACAGAGCCGGCAAGTTAGTCAAGCAATCTGCTGGTATTGAGAAAAGGATCAATGAACCGACTGAGGTTCGGCTTCGTACAGCAGACTTTGTGTTCGAAACCGCTCATGCCTCCGGTTCTAGGAACGTTGCTGAAACTGAACAAGTTGCTGTAGATGCTCAAGCCGCTCAAGATCAAGGCGCTAAAGTTGCTCAAACTGATCAGGACCATACCACAGATGATGATGCCGCTGTAAGGGGTTTTGTAGCTAATGAAGTAGACTAGATTTCAATTCTTAGTATTTTTGTTCTCTTATATTTCTTTCCTAATTTGTAAGTTTAAAACTTTATAATTGAAATATAATGAGAATGATTGCATGGCATTGTGTTTCCAAAACTTTGTTTATTCAAACTGCTTGTTTGTGGAACAATGCTTGCATTTTTTAAAAAAACCTCATGCACTACATTCATCATGAAAAATATTTTTAAGTGCATTTTGTTTAAAACATTCAGTTTAAACATGCATATCTGATCTTTAAAATCATATCATTTTATATGCATCTGAATGTATTTCCTTTCTATCTATTCTTCATTTCCATTATTTTTGATAGATTAGAAATCTATGATCTAGCATAGTGTGTGCATTGACTTGGGACATGCAATTTCATGAAATTTATTTCGGACATGTTTTTACCAAGTACAATGTTTTGCTATTATCATAGTGTGGTAATGGCATCAATCAAATAGGGGGAGATTGTTAGGATTCATTGTTAGTACACCCCACTTAATTTGATTGATCCATGCCACGTGTCTTTTTATGGACTTTAGGACCGCATGTAATGAAGTTATACTTCAATTTTTAGATAAGTCCATTTCTTGATTTTTGTTTGTCTAGGCTGAGTATTTAGTTTGGTTAACCTAGCGGTTTAATTATTAAAACCGTACTTGTGCTATCTTAGAACCGCTAGCATGGAGTCGCCTATTTTTCATCAAACCGCTTTTTGTGGCTTTGATGAAACTGCTATTCAAGTCCCTCTTGGAACCGCTGATGACAACTTGATGGAACCGCAATCATGTAACCGTGTGCTTCAGTTTCTTATGTTCATCCTTGGAACCGCTCCTATGCCTGGTGGAACCGCCGATCAGTTATTGAAGAATTCAAGAGAAGTCATTTATTCCTTAGACAAACATTCCCTTTTCAACTATAAAAGAATGTGTTATGTCTTGTCAAAATAACTCTAAGTTAACTTGGAGTTTCTGCAAGGAATGTCGGTTTGTCTAGCAGTTCAAATTCTTTACCGTTAGTCCTTTCTCTATACCAAAGGACAGTTGTCAGGTAGTGGTGCTACAACTACCTAGGACTCCAAAACAAAACCAAGGACGAAAATGACAGCTCAACCAATGGGATTTCGACAACACTGTACCCTTCAGATTTGATTCAAATCTTTGTCCAACGGTCACAAGGGTGCACTACCTATAAATAGCCTTCATTTCTCAACGATGAAGGTTGCTGAGCTTCAAGAGAAATATTCCCAAGTGTTCAAGTTTGCTTTGAAGATTGAAACCCAGATATTCATACCTTCAAACAGCTCCTTAGCAAACCCAGATTTCTTCATCAAGCTTCAAGTCTAACAACCATTCCATACTCAGCCTTTACACAGAAAGTTCTTCATTTTCTCAAACCATCATTTAGATACTTAAAGCATTTGATTTTTTTCCACACACACACACCCGATTTATATAATCACATAGATTATATACTTCGAATACACCGGTTGTTATAATAGCTTTATAGGTTAGATTGTTTGTTTAGAGTTTAGATCCATCTTGTAAAACCTCCTCTAAATTAATACAAGTCTAGTAGCTATTAGAAAATCCAAGACTAACCATCTAGGTAGAGGACGTAGTTCATTCAAGAACGAACCTCTTCAAATTGTGTGTTTGATCTTTTATTTCTGTCTTGTTATTTACTTTTCTGTTTGTGGTCTTTAACTTGCTACTCATACGAAATGACTTCAAAAGTGAATTGTGTTTTTCTTTGATCTTTAAGTTGAACTTATCAGTTGCATCATAGTGTTTTTAATCCGAGTCAAACCGCCCTACTCTTTAACTATCCTTCAAACCGCTAAAACTCCGCTGTGCATTTTATCAGTTCGGTTTAAGTGCTTTAAACCGCAGTTGAACAACCTGATAAGTACTCGATTGATTTTCAAGGGTATTTTCGAAAACGTTTGGACCTCTATTCACCCCCTCTAGCGGTTCTATACCCTTGTTGCCCTCTGGGACCAACAATTGTTAATAGTGACAAAAGTCACAAAGATAAAACAACAGAGCTTCTTGAAAGAAGTTGTTGAATTCTATTGTTGTGAAGTCACAAATACTATAACTATAAGGGCTTCTTGGAAGTTGTTAAAACCTAATAGTGGTTGAGTGATATTTTCTGATATGTATGGATTGTTCAAACACAAGGTAATAATAACAATGTTATTGTTATTATTAATAAGCATTGTCTCATTGAATGGAAAAGTTGGAAAGCAACTTCAAAATGAGATAATAAGGATAAAACACTAATGGGTGTAGTGTGTGTATAACATGGATTTGTACACAAAATGTCCACCTTGCAAACCACTATCAAAGGGTGTTGATGAACAAAACGATAGCAATATTGCTATTTTAGGACTAACACATAGATGTGGGGGGTGAGTCCACTTTGGAAAATAAATACCTATTGAATAGGTTACACCAAAAGAGTGGCCCAGTGGTAAAGCCTAGCTTCACTCTCGGTGAGCGCTAGGGTTCAATCCATCTACTCACCTCCTTCTGGCGTGGACATAGTAAAAAAAAAAAAAAACACTAGGACACAGAGAATAGTGTTTATCTCAGACCCTGTCACTCTATATTTCATATTTAATCCCAATCATTATTCATTGTCATGCTTGAATTTGAATTATTGTACCATCAATGGGAGAGAAACAAAATTAACTAAGGGTTATTATATTAATCACTGTTCCTTTGCAGCTGAGATTCATGCATATCAAGATGAGGAGTTCATTAGAAATGTTGACCATGGTCTTGCCAGACGATCTAGTTGTGGAAATTTTGAAGAGACTCCCCGTAAAATCCCTACTACGATTGAAGACAGTCTCAAAATTATGGTGTAAACTAATGGAAAACCATCGATTCATTGTTGAACATCGCGAAACTCGAAAAACTATTAGCAACAATAACTGTATTCTCATCAACCATAGGCGTGTATACCAAAAGGATTGGGCGTTATCTTTCTTTGACAATGGATTGACGCCGTTCAGACTGGTAGAAGATTTACCACAGTTCAAAGTTAACGGGAGGTCCGTTACAATTGTTAGTCCTTGCAATGGTGTATTTTGCATATTTCTTGACACTAATAATATTCTCCTATGGAATCCTGCACTCAGACAAGAAAAGTACTTGCCCGAAAGTAGTATGCCTAAATCCAAACCACCTTCAGATTTTCGTTTATGTGATAAGGGCATTCTTGGATTGAGTTTTGACCCTAAATCAAATAGATATAAAGTTGTACGGATTTGGGTGTTGATGCGTGACTCGTTTAACAACGGTGGGAACAAACCGTTAACTTGTGCAGACAGGGTTATAAACAGAGTAGAGGTGTGGACCCCGGGCAGCAAATCTTGGAGACAAATAGATGCGATTCCACCTGTTCCGTTAAGTGTTAGTAATGATAACGGGTTAAATTTGAAAGGAAGATGTTACTGGCTAGCCGGCCCTTTGATATCACATGTTATGGTTTCATTTGACATGGTTCATGAGGTATTTCAAGTGATCCCCTTACCCGATGCTCACTCTGTTGTAGTCAAGGAGGGTCCACCATTTTGGCATCGGGCAGCTATACTGCAAGACTCAATTGCGTTGTTAAGTTCACCTCTTTTGCGCAACTGGAAATGCTTTGAGGTTTGGCTAATGAAGGAAACCTTGGGTGGTCAAATATCATGGTCTAAACATATCACGGTTAAAAAACCGCTTCTAAAGATGGTACCTTTGGGATTTTGGAAGAATGGGGATCTGATTCTTAATAAGGGGGACGGAGAAATAATGTTTCTGAATACTAGTACAGGAGAAACAGTTGGTACTAAAATGTATATTGCTAATTTTCAACCGGTCTATGTTTATGACGAGAGTCTTGTTTCTATCAATGGATGGTAAAAAAGAATGGAATGAACAAACAAAAAAAGATATTGGCTACGTAACTTCACATCACATTAAAAATCTCTAACTTGATAGATAACAATTTTCACAAGTACATGTAAATGCCCCAGAATTGGCTTTACCATATCCAAGAACGACCCTTGTATCTCATTTCTCCCTCCATTTTGTTGATAAGATGATTGTAAAAAAAATTAAATCAGTAAAAATTTCATATTTTCTTTGACAGTGGGATGTGAAAGCTGAAAATATACTGCAAATATCATGCTTATAGAAGAACTTTTTTCGAAGGTGAGTGTCAAAAAACGAAGGTCATCAAGCTCATGACTCATGAAGAACAATAGCAGACAAAAATAGTAATAATAATAATGAGTATATATGCTGATCAAAACAAATGCTAGGTCTCTAACCTCAACTATGAAATTCTTATATCCTTCTTAGTCACTGTTGTTGGTCTGCGCCTCTTCAACAGGATGATCCCTGGAAGGTGAAGAAATCTTGCATGATATCTGAGATGCTCTTATTATCATTTCTTGATCCCTTGAGTGAAATTAAGCTCTCGTTGTAAATGAAGACCTGAAGACTCCCACCACAATAATAATCTTTGGGCTGGGTGTAAGGTTCTTGAATTTCATGAGTAGTAGGATCATATGAGACCATCTTTGGTCGTGGCAAATGTGCGCTCATTAAATTCTCCAAACCTCTCGTACTTCTCCACTATTTCCAGAAGGAGCTTGTTGTCCTTCCAAACACAAAGTGGTAGGTAAAGTTGTACAGGGCTTACATCGATCGTAACGTGTTTTGTCCAACAACCCTCCTCCTTCATTACCATTAGATCAATCGAACTCATTTTCGAATGCCCACTTGTGTTTTTGCTACCAAGGAACATGCCTAAAGAGTCATAATTGTAGATGAACAACTCTCCGTAGTCATATTCTAAATCGATGGTATTTTGTGGCCCGTTGATCACTCGCACAGCTTCATAGCCAAAGTCAAACGAAATTACAGAATAGTCATCGTATGAAAGCCAATAACATGCACCATTAAGATAGGGTGCCTGAAAACCGGAAAAGGGTGCAACACGTTCATCAGGGATTTTCACATTGAATTGGCTCAGATGCTTCCAGGAGTCACTAGAAAGGCTATAAACAGCCATGTTAACCGGACCAGTACGCCATTCATCTCCATTGTCATCCCAAAGCGCAACCACCTTGAAGTCGTTTGTCAAAGGGTCAAAGCCAAAGCCAAATCCATGCGTAGAAGATGAAGAAGAAGATAAATCGGAAAGGATCTTCAACTCTCTTGTTGCAGGGTTCAAGAGAGCCAAACGATAAATATTGGTGTAACCGTGACTATGGCCAATCAAAAATAAACCATTAACGGGGCCAAGTAAGCATGAGTAGTAGAAAGGGGTAGTTAGATAATCAAGATCAAGTCGGGCTAGTGATTCAAATGAGAAAACTGTAAAACAGGCTTCATCAAATTCTTTAAGATTATGAAGATAATGAAAAGTAAGTATACGGGTACAGTTGTTGTTACGGAAGTGATTATTAATAAAAACTGAACTAGTGATGAGATTGTACCAATTTTTGCTTACAATCTTGAAACGGATTAGGGATTTTACAGGCAGCTTCAACAGAATCTCAAAAACCAATTTTTCCGGCACATGAGCATGATCATCCCAGCCAATATTGCAGATTCTCCCAAGTTCTTGATGATTAATTATTTTCATGTCCTTAATTTTGCCAAACTCGGTGATGATCTACCAATGGTTTCGTTGAGGTCGATGATGAGATTCCTTGAAGAATTCGAGATCAAGAAGGATTAGGGTTTCGAATTAGCTTGCCCAAACTAATATTTTAATAATCACGGTTTTTTTTGCTTGCAGAAAAAAATAAAAAAAAATATATTCCTACTTAAATTACCCCACTAATACTGTCTTTTTACAAAAACTTGTATGAAAACACCATGATCCGTCTCTCACGATGAGTTTTTGTCCTATATTATTTTGTGCTTATGGTCTTTTTCACATTGAACATGGGCATAATTCCACAAGGCCCCTTCTCCCAGATCATTATTCCATAAAAGTCCACCTGAGATCCAAAAGTCCACCTCCACCCATTGTCCAAATCAAAATTCCATAAAAGCCCAAAAACCCATCACACACTACTCAGGTCAGGCTGCCCCCAAGCCCAATGCCCAGGCTCGATGTCCCGACCCGCCCACCCGCCCCGGCCCACCCGCCTGGATCCAGAACCCCATCACACACTACTCAGGTCAGGCTGCCCCCAAGCCCAATGCCCAGGCCCGATGTCCCGACCCGCCCACCCGACCCGGCCCACCCGCCTGGATCCAGAACTCAATGCCAGCCACCCCTTTTAATTAAAAGCAAAAATGTTGTTCCCAGGTTTCGAACCTAGGTCTTTTACAATAACAACCATGTCTTTACCACTAAGCCAATGCATTGCTTGTTTCTAATTTTGCAATATTTATTATTACTAACTAAAATCTGGACGAAACTAAATTACAAAACTTGAGATTTTACAATTAATTAATGAAAAACTTGAATGTTCACAAAACACAATTTTTTTAATATATGTTAGAATATTAAAAACATGATTTAAGAATATAATATCTAAAGCTTTTTATTAAAAAAATATGAAAGACCTAAAAATAAATTAAATTATATTTGCGAAAATACATTATTTCATAATATTTTATAAGTTTTTAATTATCACCCTTCTGTTAAGGCATTTATTTACATAAATGACACCAACTAAGTCTATTATATACTGAAAATATGAGAATTATAAGAAAATAACTAAATAACTCTTATACCTTAAATATAAGAGTAATTCTAGTCTTATATTTTAGGTATATAATTTCTTTAAAAAATGGGGATTTAATGTGAGAAAATTACTCTCATATCTAAAGTATAAGAGAAGAACTAGTCTTATACTTTCGGTATAAGAGTTAATATTAAAATATATTAGAACAACTTGATTAATGTTTCACAACATTTAATAATAGAAGTATCATTCTTGCCAAAATAAATGTCAGCAATTAAAACTTTACAATCAATTAATGAAATTCTTGATTATTCACAAAAACATTAAATTTGTAAAATAAATATCATTTTACATTAAAAAAACATGATTAATTAAGTCTTATAATTTGTATCAAAGTCTTGTAAAATTATTAAAACATGTAAATGTTTCATATCAGACTCATGAAGCCATTTACAAAGGTCTCATATCCGACTCATGAGTCTCTTAAATGTCTCATAAGTGATTTTTAAGTCTTATAATTTGTATCAAAGTCTTGTAAATTCTTATGAGACATGTAAATTGTCTCATACCAGACTCATAAGTCTATTTACAAAGGTCTCATAAGTGCATTTTTTAGGTCTTATAATTTCTATCAAAGTCTTGTAAATTCTTATGAGACATGTAAAAAAGTCTCATATAAGACTTATGAGGGTCTATTTACAAGGTTTCATAGCAGACTCATGAGTCTCTCAAAGGTCTCATAAGTGTATTTTTTAGGTCTTATAATTTGTATCAAAGTCTTTGTAAATTCTTATGAGACATGTAAAAATGTCTCATATAAGATTATGAGGGTCTATTTACAAGGTCTCATAGCAGACTCATGAGTCTCTCAAAAAGTCTTATAAGTGCAAATAATAACAATTGGTAATAAGGACTTAAATAGTGTCATTTTATATAAATAGTTTACTGGAGGGTGCTAGTAAAAAAAAATTAAAATTAAAATTCGATATTGCAAAAAAATTATAATTTAATTTATCTTTGGGTCTTTTATATTTTTTTTCTAATAAAATATTTAAATACTTTATATATTTTTTTTTAAATTTGTTTTCGTTTTTTTTTTTTTTTTTTTTTAAAACAAAAGTTGATGTTTTGGGAATAATCAAAAATTTTATAAATTGATTTAGAATCTTGTTTTTTCTTCACTTAGTTTCATTTAGGCGCAATAGTAATAGAATATATTGCAAATTTTGTATCAAACAGTAGGCTGGTGTAGTGGTTAAGTTGTTAGTTTTCACAATAAGTCATGGGTTCAATTCCCATACCCATGGGCGGGTTGGGTATGGGCGGGCTGGGCTGGGCTGGGCAGGGCATGGGCAGGGCTGGGGCGGGTTGTGGGCTGTGGTGGGTTTAAATGGGATTTTGATCTGACCTTGGGTTTTTATGGCATTTGGATCTCACCCAGGGGGCCTAGAGTCCAAAGCCCATTGAACATGTCTGCAACATGCAATTAAATCATGTGAAATAATTTTAATTACAACCCAAATCCTCTCCAAAAGCGTTAATATTTTCAATTGAGTACTAAAATAGGAAAAAGTTACCTTCCTGATATAAACCGTGGTGGAAGAAATCATATGTACCATACTACCATATATTGTACTGTATATGGTACAAAAAGGGGAATAATATACATGTATAATATCCCTTTTTTGTTTTACCGTTTTGGTTCAGAACAGTAGTTTTTTTTTTGTTAAATTTGAAAATGTAGGAACTTTATGCACCGAATTTAAATTGATGTTTCCTACTCCCTCCGTTTCGAAATGATAAACCCATTTCTCTTTTTTGTTTTGGAGGTGGTTGTTAGATCATTATGGCTTGCAACACAAGTTATTTAGCACCTTCCATAAATAAAATCATGTATATAATATTAATATAAAGTATAGTCAAACTTAGTCAATATGTACAATCCCTGTAATGTAATTTATCTATTTATGATGGGCAAAATGGTAAATTAACATTGCTTAGGCTTGAATAGGTGTGGTCCCTAAATGAAGTGTCTCTTTGTCTAGTATATAAAGGGCTTACCATCAACCCTTTTAGACACTACATTCTTTACTTTCTCTCTAAATACTCTCTTCATTATTGCCTAGAAGAACTTGAGAAACTAAAGGGCATTCATCATTTAGAAGTTCCATTCTCCTACATCTTCTTCTTGATCTTCATCTCCCTACAAACATAATTATGGATTCAACAGGTAATACCTCGCTTCCGCCTTCATCTCCTTCCTCAATCTCCTTCTAAATATGAGTATGACATTCAGGGTCATAAATTATTCCAACAATTGGTATCAGAGCCCGCTCATCTTTTGGTTTGAGATTGAGTTCTTTTAAGAAAGCTTTATGCTTTGATTGATTCATTTTTCCTGTTGAATCATAAAGATTTGATGATGATTAGGGACTCTAATTCATTAATAGAGTACTAATAATCTTCATCAGGAATTAAGATAATGGTTTGAAAGTTTTGTTCATTAAAAACTAAATGATTCAAGTGTGACTATCCCTCATAACATGGTTTTATGTCAAGTGCATACCATGTGGATCTACTCACCTGATTCAATTAATTTTAAAGCAAGATTACCCCTAAATAACGTGGTTTTATGTTTTAAGTACATACCATGTGGATCTACTTGCCATTCATTAATTTTGGGAAAGTTTAAACAAAATTCAGAAAATGCAGAAAATTGACCTGCTCGGCCGAGTCTTATGATCTGCTCGGCCGAGCACATGAAAAGGCGCCAAAAATGACATAAACCGGTTGGATCTTTGGTCGAGTCCGGTCGGTTCTCTTGATTAACCCGGTCGGGTCTTTGGCTATACCCGGTCGGACCAAGACCTGCACGGTCGTGCGTTAAGTTTTGCACGGTCGTGCATTGTATGTCGAAAAGGGCAAATTTTTTATGTTGATGGTGCTCGGCCGTGCACTTCTCTATGCTCGGCCGAGCAGCTCGGTCGTGCGTTTTGTTTAGCGCGGCCGTGCACTATATGTCGAAAAATAAAGTTTCTGTAAAAAGTGGTGCTCGGCCGTGTCATTTGCTTCGCTCGGCCGTGGAAACACTATTCACAGCTTATGGATTTTTTCAAATTTCTGCATAATTTTTGTTTTTCCCCTTGGACAAAACATTCATTTTTCAAACCTTAAAGCCCTGATTAATTATATGCTTAAATAATTTTATTCATTGTTTAAATAATATTATCACCTAAGTGATTAACATTATTTAAACCCAAAATTGTTAAAGTGTTGAATGTTTGAGTTAATATGTAAATGACTTGAATTTTCCAAAGAAAATGTTGACATTTGACTAAACTTAGGTATTCATGTGATGACAAATAAAATAAACATTAAGTGGTTTTGTTAAATGCTTAAGACTACCCAAAGGAAGATTAAGCATTTAATCAAACATTGTTCAAATTACTTGTTATCAAAGTCAATTATTTATGAATCAACTCGCAATCCAAATATTAGTTTTGATGTCATGTTAATTGACTTATTGATGGATTTCATTTGATATAATTAATATTTTATTTATAATGTAGTTACTTATTATTGTTTTGTATTCATTCTTGTTCTCGATTCCCAGATTTACTTAACGCTTCTTCTATTACTGCTGCGATGAGCACAATTCCGATGCCTAATGGGACAAACTTTAAAACTTGGAAAACAAAAATTGTAATGATCTTAGGCTGTATGGACATAGATCTCGCATTTAGGGAGCCGTTTCCTCTTCCTCTTAATGATGAAAGCACCCCTGAGGACCGCTTATATTCTGAGAAGTGGAAACGCTCCAATCGCGTGAGCTTAATGATTATGAAAAATATAGTCCCGGAAACATTTTTAAATAGTGTTCCCGAGGACGTTAATGCTAAGACTTTCCTAGAGACCCTTGAAGAACGCTTTGCAAAAAGCGATAAGTTGGAAACAAGTTCTACCCTAAGGAAACTTGTTTCCATGAAGTACAAGGGTACCGGGAATCTTAGGGAGTATATCTTGGAAATGCTTCACCTTTCGACAAAGCTAAAAGCACTTAAGTTAGAGGTGACTGAAGAGCTCCTCGTGCATTTAGTTTTGATCTCTCTTCCTCCTCAGTTTGGTCACTTTGAGGTGACCTATAATTGTCAAAAGGACAAGTGGAACATTAATGAATTGATTTCACATGTGACACAAGAGGAAGATAGGTTGAAGCAATCTAAGATAGAAAGTGCTCACTTAGCATCTACCTCTTCTCATGGGACTAAGAGAAGAGGGAAAGAAATTGCGATGACAAGCAACAAGAAGCCCAAGGGATCTAACGATCATAAAGAAAAGAGGTGTTTTTTTCCAAGGACCCTACACACATGAAGTACGACTGCCCTAAGTATCACGCTTGGCGTGCTAAGAGAGGTATGTCATTTGGTCTTGTTTGTACTGAGGCTAATTTAGTTTCAATTTCTACATATACATGGTGGTGGATTCTGGTGCAACAACTCACATTAGTATGTCTATGCAGGGTTGCCTGAATTACCGAAGACCTAGCGAAGATGAAAGATTCATCTATATGGGAGCTGGGAACCCGGTTGAAGTAATAGGCATAGGGACCTTTAGGTCGTTATTAAGTACTGGATATTATTTTGTACTAAATAATACATTTATTGTACCTTCATTTAGAAGGAATTTAATATCTATCACTGTTTTGGACAAAGAGGGTTACTCTTGTTCATTTGGAAATAATAGATGTGATCTTTATTTTAATTCCATTATTGTTGGTACTAGTACTTTATCAAGTAGTGATAATCTGTATTTGCTTAACACTACTCAAACAATCAATGAGTCCCATAATAATGAAACTAAAAATAAAAAGCGAAAGTTTTCAAGTGAAAATTCTTATACCTTATGGCATAGGCGTTTAGGTCATATCTCCAAATGGACAAGCTTGTGTTAGAAGGAATCATAAATAAACTTGATATTTCGGATAAAGAATTTTCCATTGAATGCTTAAAAGGAAAGTTTACAAACACGAAAAGTAAAGTATCCCCGAGAGCATCAAGTGTCTTAGAACTAATACATATGGATATTTGTGGGCCATTTCCTACTCCTTCTTGCAATGGTCAACAATATTTTATTACGTTCATAGACGACTACTCTCGATATGGATACATTTATTTACTCATATGATAAATCTCAATCTTTGGACGTTTTCAAGTCTTTTAAGGCCGAAGTTGAAAATCAACTAAGTAAGACTATTAAGAACGTTAGATCCGATCGTGGTGGGGGAGTACTATGGTCAGAATGACGGTTCGGGAGAACAACGTCAGGGTCCTTTTGCTCGCTATCTTGAAGAGTGTGGGATTGTCCCTCAATACACTATGCCGGGTACGCCAAGCGTGAATGGTGTAGCTGAGAGACGTAATAGAACCCTTAAGGATATGGTAAGAAGTATGGTTTCTTGTACTTCTTTACCTCACCTATTATGGGTCAATGCTTTGAAAACCGCAACTTATCTTCTCAATAGGGCTCCCTCTAAGGCTACTAACAATAAAATCCCTTATGAATTATGGACGAATAAGAAACCGTCCTAAATCATCTTCATGTATGGGGTTGTCCAGTAGAAGCTAGGCCTTATAGGCCTAACGAAGGAAAACTGGACGCTAAGACAGTTAGTAGTTATTTTATGGGGTATGCCGAGAGATCTAAGGGCTATAAATTTTACAACCCGAAAACTAGAACCTTTTTTGAAACGGGAAATGCTAGGTTCTTAAGGATGTTGAATTTAGAGGGGAAATAAGGAATAATAATTTTGATTTTGAAGAGGAAGAGGCATCCATTTCTATACCTCTTTCCATTGTAGTTCCAATTGGAAATCAAGTACTTGTACCTGAAATTCAAGAGGAACATGCAAATCAAAATATTAACTCCCCTATAAATGTTGAACAACATGAAAATGGTGATCATAATGAGGAAGGAAATCAACAACCTCAAAATGAGGAAGAACCGGCGCCCTTAAGAAGATCAAATAGAGTAAGAAGAAGTGTCATTTCGGATGATTATGAGGTGTATCTTGCTGAGGATGAAGGACACCTAGGTTTAGTGGGAGATGAGCCTCTCACCTTCCATGAAGCCATTAAGAGTACTAATTCTCATAAATGATCAATGCCATTAATGAAGAGTTGAAATCTATGAAAACAACGACGTTTGGGATCTTGTCCCATTACCTAAGGATGTGAAACCTATTGGTTGTAAATGGATATTTAAAACCAAAAGGGATTCACAAGGTAATGTGGAAAGACATAAGGCTCGTCTTGTTGCTAAAGGTTTCACTAAAAAAGAAGGTATTGATTACAAAGAAACATTCTCTCCGGTATCTTCTAAAAACTCCTTTAGGATCATTATGGCATTAGTAGCACATTATAACCTTCAGCTTCATCAAATGGATGTAAAAACAGCTTTTCTCAATTGAGACATTGAGGAAACCATCTATATGAAGAAACCAGAAATGGTGGATGATTTGGAACAAACTAATCATTTAGTTTATAAACTTAAAAAATCCATTTATGGGCTCAAGCAAGCTTCTCGTCAATGGTATCTCAAATTTAACCAAGTAATTCTTTCATTTTTCTTTGAAACGAATCTTGGTGAAGATTGTATATACCATAAGTTCTGTGAGAGTAAATTTATATTCTTAGTCTTATATGTGGATGATATTTTGCTTGCTAGTAATGATATGAACCTTCTAAAAGAAACTAAGAATTTCTTTCAAACAAATTTGAAATGAAAGATCTTGGTGAGGCATCTTTTGTATTAGGAATCCAAATACATCGTGATCGCGCACGAGGTACTTTAGGATTATCACAAAAGGCTTATATAGAAAGGTATTACAAAGGTTTAGCATGCAAAACTGTAAACCATATGACACCCCTGTTTCTAAAGGAGATAAATTCAGTCTTAATCAATGTCCCAAAAATAATTTTGAAACCAAGTATATGGAAAATATCCCTTACGCATCAGCAGTAGGAAGCTTAATGTATGCGCAAGTCTGTACTCATCCAGACCTTGCCTTTATTGTTGGGATGCTTGGTAGATACCAAAGCAATCCGGGGAGAGAACATTGGGTCGCAGCCAAAAGAGTGATGTGGTATTTACGAAACACCAAGGACTACATGCTTACATATTCAAAGTCGGATCATCTTGAGATCATTGGGTATTCCGATTCTGACTTTGCTGGATGCCAAGACAGCCGTAAATCAACGTCTGGTTATGTCTTCACATTAGCCGGTGGAGCAATTTCTTGGAGAAGTGCCAAGCAGACACTCGTAACTTCCTCTACCATGGAAGCTGAGTTTGTTTCTTGTTTCGAGGCATCCAATCAAGCTATATGGCTGCGTAAATTCATTGAAGGACTCCGTATTGTCGATAGCGTCGAAAGACCTATTAAGCTATATTGTGACAATAGGGCAGCGGTTTTGTACTCTAATAATAACAATAGTTCGTTAAAGTTTAAGCATATAGACATTAAATTTCTTGTTGTAAGAGAGAGGGTACAAAAGGAACAAATAGAAATAAAACTTATTGGTACAAACTCTATGTTAGCGGATCCGTTTACTAAGGCGTTATCACCTTTAGTGTTTCACGAGCATGTTGCTCATATGGGTGTAACAACTTTTGATAACATTTAATATAGTGGGAGTTTGTGTTGTTTCTTCATTTATTGTTCTATTATTATTAAAGTTTGATCTCATTTGGTTAAAGTTGGACTAGTTGGAAGAATATGTTTATATATTCATTAAGTTCTATGCTACACATCTATACTTTTGATCTATGTCATTTAGTTGGATTGGTATATGTGATTATAGTGGGTTTAGTTGTGAATCAATTACAATGACTGCCCCTTTAGTCATATACTTATATGGCTAATGGACGAGATTGTTATAGATGACAACAAAGTGCACATAAGGGTTGTCATTTATGTTATATTCATGATTTAAAAGGAAGAAATTTGTTTGCAACCCAAGTGGGAGATTGGTACATCATTATGGCTTGCAACACAAGTTATTTAACACCTTCCATAAATAAAATCATGTATATAATATTAATATAAAGTATAGTCAAACTTAGTCAATGTATAGAATCCCTGAAATGTAATTTATCTATTTATGATGGGCAAAATGGTAAATCAACATTGCTTAAGCTTGAATAGGTGTTGTCCCTAAATGAAGTGCCTCTTTGTCTAGTATATAAAAGGCTTACCATAAACCCTTTTAGACACTACATTCTTTACTTTCTCTCTAAATACTCTCTTCATTATTGCCTAGAAGAACTTGAGAAACTAAAGGGCATTCATCATTTAGAAGTTCCATTCTCCTACATCTTCTTCTTGATCTTCATCTCCCTACAAACATAATTATGGATTCAACAGGTAATACCTCGCTTCCGCCTTCATCTCCTTCCTCAATCTCCTTCTAAATATGAGTATGGCATTCAGGGTCATAAATTGTTCCAATAGTGGTCTCCCATGAGAACAATCATGTTGTTCTCATGGATGAGAACATTTGCAATGGGAGCAATTCTCCACGAAGCATAGTGTAATACCCGGCCCCTCTTCCTTATTATATTTTATTTTTGGGACTCTTTTAACTACTAGAAAAAACTGCAAATATAGTATCTGAACTATTGGGGTTATTTTGGATTTGGTACCTGGACTCTCATTTTTTGCACCCGTCATACCCAAACTCTAATTTTACCGTATTCATCATACCTACCGCTAACGACTTCCATTTTTCTCAGTTAACTCCATCATGTGACCACCACGTGATCAATTTTGCAGGGGTAAAATAGGAAACCTACCCTTTCTCCTTCATCACCAACCCAGAAAGAAATCCTCCGACTCAATCCTCCGGCGCTCTTCATCTTCTCAGGCGAACATCACCACCATAGACAGCCTTCTTCTCCATCTCTGATTGTCAGAACTCATTTCACCACCATTACCATCGCCGATTGCTAGTAACGATGACCTAGGCGCCGGCAGTAACAAGCAATAGGGCGAGAAATTTCAATCAAAACACCACAAATCGAAACAAAATCAAAATTCGTCACCTCCCAAAATCGGACAAGAAAAAAATGAAATTCCCGCTTCGTCAACCGTTGGATCGTCTTTAAACTTCGGGGGTATGTTCGCATCACATAGGCTTACATTCTGACCGTTGGGATCGGGAAAATAGTCACCGGTACAGTAGATATGGTCGCCGGGAAATTTCTGGCGAAAAATCCCCCTAAAATCGCCTTCTCTCTCCAAAAATTTGGTTTCCTCAAAACCACCTCAAAAAAATCCAAAATAAAAACTAAATTTCTGAAATTAAACACCAAATTGATTTCCAAGATAATGATAGAAATATGAGAAAGTATAACAAGATTGAGGAAAGAGCGATCCATCCCAACACGACGCCGAATTGAACTTTTCCGGAGAGTAATTGGATTATGCAGAAGGATATGTAGTAGAGAAACGGGCCGGATAGGTCCGGCGGGTTGTGGGTGGACGGGTCGAATTTGATGGGGTTTAGGAGGGAGAGGGTTTTGTGGTAGATTAGGGTTGGGTCGATTTCGAGTTCTTCTAGCAAGGATGGTTCCTCTGAGAAGAGGGTGTCGGAGGTTGTTGTTGTGGTGGTGGGGCCGCCGTAGAGAGAAGTTGAGGAATAGGGCAATTGGCCGAAAACGTCGAAGGAACTGAAGCCGGGAAGAGATAGAGAGATGAGGGAGGAAGGAGATGAGGGAGGGGAGGGGTGGTCTTCCTATTTTACCCCTGCAAAATTGATCACATGTATGGCACATGACTAACTTAACGGAAAAAATGGATGTCATTAGTGGTAGGTATGACATATACAATAAAAATTAGAGTTTGGGTATGACGGGTGCAAAAAATGAGAGTCCAGGTACCAAATCCAAAATAACCTCAATAGTTCAGGTACTATATTTGCAGTTTTTCCTAACTATTATTTGGGCCAAGTCATTAATGATTAGTACTGGGCTTTAGTTGTTAAGTCAAAATAGAATAGCCCAAGTCATTATTTTAAGAGGAGAATGAATCCTTTTTGAGTTAGGAGTTGAAACCCTTTCTATATACTCCCTCCGTCCCAGCACAAGTAGGACTAGGGGAGTTGGCACAATAATTAAGAGAAAGTAAGATATGTGTGGTTGAAAATGAAGAGAAATAATGAGTGGGATAAATAATAGTGTTATTTGAATAAAATGAGTGGTGGAAAATGAAGAGAGAAAATGAGTGGGGTTATAAATATATTAAAACATTTCCATTTTAGGCAGTCTCACTTATAGTGGGACGGACCAAAAAGGAAAGAAGTTTCACTTCTGGTGGGACGGAGGGAGTATATAAACCTACTCTAGATTCCTAGTCTCTTTAATTGTGAAACAAGAAAGAAAATCACAAAGAAAGAAAAAAAGAGATGGCAAAGGAGAGAGAGAGAGAAACCGCAGAGAGAGAGAGAGAGAGAGAGGCAGAGAAAGAGAAACCAGAGAGAGAGAGAGAGAGAGAGAGAGAAGGCGGAGGAGAGGAGAGGAGTTCGGATCATTCATCGAAGGTACTCCCAATCGCATAATCTTTTCTCTTTAGTTTAATCATTGAGAATCAAAGTTATAAGAACCCTAAGAATAATAATTGATCAACTAGGGTTTTGATTGATTAGGGTTTAAGAATGAAGATTGTGTGTGTTTATGCATGCGTGCTCTGTGTGTGTGTGTGTGTTGGGTGTGTGCGTGTGCATGATGGGTTGTGTGTGTTGTGCAGCGGGTGTGTGCGCGATGGTGTGCGTGTGTGTGTGCACCAGTGTGAGTGCGTGTGTGCGTGTGTGTTTGTGTGTGCTGCGAATAGTATTCTAGTGTGTGAAATTGAATACTAGAACATGGTGATTGAGAATTGAAGATATAACTAGGTATGAATTGGTAAAACCCTAGGGTCAATTTGGTAAATATAAATGGGTATCATGCGGAACCCTAGAATAATAGTTATCCTTAGAAGGAGTTAAAAGAGATTAACTCGTAGGTTAATGAAAGAGAAGTAAAGTATAATGGGGACGGAAGTAAAATAGTTTTTACTTGCGTCTAAAGAAAGTTATTTTCGCATGATTGTAGATACGTGCGCGTGGTTTTGCAAGGAGGATTAAGCAAGCCAAGGTAAGGGATTACGTTCCTAAGTCTTTTTGAGATATCATCCTTTGAAATAGGATCCTCATATTCTTTCTAAAAGTCTAGCTACCAAGTGGCCGGTAGTATTTGAACTCTTATGATGTGAACGTCTTTTGAATTGATCTTACCTTTGATGTGTATTGTTCAATGGGTATCTAAAGTGAATTGAAATTGTACTATGTGTTCTTGTACATTTGAATACTATGAGGAATATTGCTGTATCTAATTGAAACAGGTGCAGTTAGCTTTGTCTGATTTAAAAGGACTTAGCAGGAATTAGTCTGATTGAAAATGACTAAATTAAAGTGTCTAGTTTGATTGAAAAGAACTTAGACACTTATATGCTATTTGATGAAGTAACTTTATGATCATGATCTAAACTAATAAGAGAGCACCCTGAAAAGGTGTAAGGTCTCTTATTTACTTAACACCCTGAAAAGGTGTAACACCCTGAAAAACTGTAACACCCTGAAAAGGTGTTGTAACTTTGGAATTGACGAACTGCCACAACTTCTTTAAGTATCGTAACTGTATTTTGAAAATGTACTGTTAAGTTATTAATGATTAGCCTTTCATTGAGAATATTTGTTTGGCTCCGTTCTTTCGGTCATCTCTTCCTATTACCCGGAGAGATCCCGTATGAACTTACTGAGCATTGTTTGCTCACCCCTTCTTTATATATTTTTCCCCAGGTAAAGAGTAGAGGGAATGGACAGATCGCAAGGAAAGGCGGCCTATGATTCATTGAAGTATTTAAGATAGTTATATTGATTTATTGTAGAGCTAGTGGGTTGTACTAGCCATTAAGTTGAAAGACAGTTATGCTTCCGCATTATTTTGAATTGCGGTTAGATGATACTAGTCGTTATATTTGAACGTTGGGTTTTGAATTATGTTTGACGTTTGAGATTTCCCTGGTTTTAGGGTAGTTATTGTTTAAATTAAAGACTATTTTATTATTGAAAAGTTTGGGTCGTTACGCATAGAATCCCAACCCATGCTCCACTCAAAATACCCCACGTGGCAGCGACTCATGACCCAATTTTTTTTTTTTTCCAGATTTTTTTTACTCTTTATATATTTTTTTTTTTCAGTTTTTTCGTTTGCCAAAAGTAGTACTTAGTATAATTAAATGTAACAATTGTGTTACTTATAAAGTATCATTGTTTATTAGTAAACGTAACACCAGTTTTTTTCTCTAAAAAAAAACTCATTTTATTCATTTTTCAATTGTAATACTAACTATAAATACGTGTTACACTAACAATAATTAAATGTAATTATCGTTATACTGAATAAAACTTTAATGACCACATTTGAAAAATATTTTTACAATGTTGTTATGTTTTTAACACCAGTTAAAAAAATCGGTTATTTTGTTAATAAACTAAAGTACGCATGTGACATTGGGAGTTTTGACAGTACAAGTGGGAAATTGCAATAATCTAATAGTACGCATGTCTTGTTTGGCAAAAAACTCATCAATTTACGTGGGTCTAAGCCTTTGTTTACTCAGATTCTACTTCTTGCTACCCTTTGTAATACCCCAAAAATTCAAGATTTGATTCCCGAATTAAACCCAAATCAAAGTGAAGGGAGAAATTAAACCCAAAATTATCGTCCAACTGTTCGACGAAATGAGCATCCGGGATTTGGGACGGCGACGGGAATGAAGACGAGCATTGCCGCGAAGATAGAGCTTGAGAGTTTATGAGGAGACGACGGCTTTGTATCGAGGAAGCTTAAACTATAATTCGCCTGAGCATTTCGACGAACTGGAAGCTGTTTTGGAAATAATTGGTTTCCAAATGTTCCCAAAGTCCCCAACCCCCAAACCTCAAATCGTATAGAACCCCCATGACTTGCAATCACCTTTTATTTATGAATATGGTTTGATTAGGTTAATGATAAATTTTGTGGACATATTTAAACACAAACCCATCAGATCTTATTCAAAATTTGTGTTAAAATCTGGGCTTCAACAAAACATAGATCGAGATCTACTTGGGAACTCATACCCGTGAGATGAATTTTGGGAAGACAAAGAAGACGAACGTGGTGGCGATAATGGTGATAGGTGGTGGTGGGGGTGTGTAAAGTTTTGGGGGATGATGAATGGGGGAAGGCCTCTTGACGAGAGAGAGTGGTGACCTAAATGACTCAGAATGAAGGCGATACACTGTGGGGACGGCGGTGGGGATGGCCGGGGAAAGCCGGCGGCGGAATGGACATGGAAGTCGGAGAAGAAGATTGATTTTTTGTTCTGTTTGTAAGACTTAGGTTAATGGCGTGTTCAAGGGGAGGGGGTTAATAGTGTTTTTTTTTTTTTTTTTTTTTAATTATTATTTTACAATTTAGTCCTCCATTTATATAGGTGATGACTAAAATGAGTATTGAACTTTCTTAAACATGTTCTTCCATTTGTGCCCCTCAAAAAGATGCACGTGCAAGTCACATGACCAATTTAACGGCTAAAAACAAACGGTGTTAGCCAGAGTGATCTCCTACGCAACAAAAAAAATTGTTTAGTGCAAAGAATGGAACAAAAAATAGTTTATGTATGAAATCCACAGTTGCCCTATAGTTGATGCTTTTCTAGCTGAGGACAACCAAGAACAAGAACAAGAGACTGCTGTGCAGTATATAAGAAGACCTGGTAACCAGTGTCATCCACAAGAACAAGATCCACGAGGTGTTCAAAACAAGAGTTTAGCATTCACTTAAGTCAGGCTTATTGCTCCAACCAAGGAAGCTATGCCCTTACTATGGCCGGTAGTAAGAGGTCAAGCGGAAATACATAGGGACCCGATTGTCACTTAAGCCCCAGCTCTCGCGACAAGCGTGAACCTATATATTTTCGAACAAGCAAGGAGAACCAGCTGGACTCACCAAGAATGCACAAGTAGATGTTTACTTGAACTACGAGAATAGAACTAAGTCCCATATTAGTGGACCAGTCTTTATGCACTATGTAATCATGTATCATGTGCTCACGAGAATATGCACCATGTAGTAATGTATCATGTGCTCACGAGAATATGCACCATGTAGTAATGTATCATGTGCTCACGAGAATACAAGTACACGTACGCAATTATTGCGAAGACAAATCAATCTAACAATGGCACGTAGAGTGTCCATATAACACAGTCAATCCAAGTTAGAGTCTATTAATAACAGACCTCAAACAATTAGTAGGGTATATCATTCAATATCACTTTGTCACATGCCAAATTTGCACGTACATATTCATATCAAGTTTAACACATTAAAGTGTCTATCACGATACCCTTACTATCAAGTAGAACCCAATACCTTAGACTCTAAACACGTAGTAGAATAGGTCACCTTGTACCTAGACACAGTCATACTTCACGTATATGTATCGTTAGTAATCGAATACATTTTCTAACACATATTGTGTTCTGTAATCATTCTTATTAATTTAAATCGTAGTATTCACGATTATATGAATTATCTTCATATTACACTAGTCCCTATTTTCTTTAGGAACCATTTCAAGACAAGATATCTTCTTTATATTTTATATACTTCATTGAGTATATACACGATTAAAAACTAAATCATTTACACTTTAGTGCTTATTTATAGCACTTCCAATATACACGCATCAAGTTCAAGTATGTAGTAGAGTTAATCATTCTCTATCTAGTTCCATAACCCAATTCTTTGGTTATTCATACCATGTACCAATCAATCAAGAAGCCACATTCTATCAAGTAAATATATGCAAGATTTGCATATACACATCAAGACTCTTTCAATTTTATTACCATACACCTATATTGGTGTCAAGGCACGTACAAGATTTTATAATCTTATATTCAAGTCTTAATCCAATTATTTGGATGTTCAAGTCATGTACGAGATTTTATTGTCTTATACTTCAAGTTACTGTCTCATCTTAAGACATTCAAGACATTCAGGACATTCAGGACATTCAAGACATTCAAGACATTCAAGACATTCAGGACATATACAAGATTTTATCATCTTATATCCAAGTTCTCAATCCATTTCTTTGGATGGTTAAACATGTACAAGAGTTATACATCTTATACTTCGAGTTCAAGCTAGGTAGATGAATTATACATCTTTCACGTACTATTTTCCAAATCCTTTTCTTAGGACATTCAAGACATTAGTTGGTGCCCCTAAGGTACACAACCATTAACTTCAAGACACATAAAAGAGTTACTACTCTTATATCCAAGTTATCATTTAATTATGATTCAAGTCCACATTTCATTTGTTCACAAAGGGACTATTTTTCAGTACTAGAGTGTTCTACAACACTCATCTAGGCCATCTAGGGTAGTACCCTAAACCTAGACCAAGAATACTTCGAGTTCAAATTAAGTAAATGAGCTATACCACTCATACTTACAAGTTCATAATCCCCTACATAGGATATTCGAGCTCAAGACACTAATTTGGTGCTCTCACGGTGCACAAACATTAGTTCCAAGACAAGCATAACACATAAGTTCTTGTTCATAGCACTTTCAAGACATATAAAAGAGTTATTACTCTTATACTTAAGTTCTCATTTGAGTTCTATAAGTGTCCATGTACAAGACTAAGTTCTCATTTTAATTCAATGAGTATACACGTTTAAAACCAAGTTCTGATGCCCCTAAGGTGTCACAACACTTGCTAGGACATCTTATACTAAGGTTATATACCTTAACTAGAGTTACTTCCAACTTATACAAACTTTAAACAACATTTTGTTCTTCAGGTAACTGTGCGGTCGCCTAAAATGGCCTGTGCGGTCGCACACAAGCAGGTCAATTCCTTTGAAAAACCTTTCAGAAAGATGGGCGGTCGCCCAAGGATTTTTGTGCGGTCGCACAAGGTACCAAAATGCGAAATTTTTATTTCTTTCCCAGGTTAAGAAATTTCCCGTCCCAAGCGTAGGAGTAACTTTTATTAACTCTTAGGCAATACCCAAAACATTATTTCAGGCTCAATTCATTTCTTTTACCGTCCCATAAATAATAGGACAATTTCCTTTTATTCCAATTTAATATTTCACCGTCCCCAAAAGTATAAGTACAATTTTATATTATACTAATATACCCATTTAGAGATACTTCCATTCATTTCCCCGTACCACAAATAATGGTACAATTTTTCTAATAATATTTAAATCCAGTTACTATTTTACCGTCTCACGAATAGGAGTAACTTTTCTATACTTTTCCAAGTTTCTTCCCAGGGCAAGACTATTCATTCTTATTTAGCATACGAATACTCCCTTCGTCCCAATTTTACAAGTATCACAAAAATTGCTCAAAACACAATTTTAACAAGAACAAGTAGCGGGAATAACATATATGCATGTTATTACAAGTAAGGGGGAGCTAATAACTTACCTAGTCAAAAATCAAGTTGACCCAAATTAATTTTTGATCGGCCTGGAACGCTCTATTCAACGCCACGAATATTTATCCGGGACCAGAATCACGAACAGAGGGATAATTAAGCTCGAGGAGTCGAGAATAGGAAGAATCCTAAACCTAGCTTTAGAACAGAACGAGACGTACAGAGAATATGGGGAAAATAAGCTTCTGAGAAGCAAACCCACAAGATATACTTGCAAGATTCCAAGAATTGCAACTAGGCCCCTCAAGTTCTAACTTTGACAAAAAGGCCCCTAAACTTTCAACTTTGACATTTAACCACCTTAATTTTCTAAAGTAGTTAAATAATTAACTCAAATAAAATAGCATATAAATATGATAGTCAAGAATTTAACAAGCACGTTAAATATTTAACAAGAATAAAGATGGGCGTTACATCCTCCCCACCTTAAAGAAAATTCGTCCTTGAATTTTTACTAGATCAAGATTATAACATATATAATCAACAAGTAAAACTCAAGAACATCACGACTATGCACAGATACTCACAAATATTCTATGCAATCCAGATGTATCAATTATAATATCGAAACACATAAAGTCAAGTAGACTCGATTAGTCAATCCACTCTATCGGTGAAACTTGACATATCCACTAGAAATAATAGGACTGGTCATATCCTCCAGATCACTGTAATAGGAGTCAAATCCACTAGGCAATCTCAGATACTGAAGTCGTGGTTATCCATCGTTTCAATATTCAAAACTAACTTTACGTATATCAATCCATCAAGACAATCCATCAAAAGATGTAGCTCTCGGTGTCAAATAGTTAACAATGGAGCTGCCTTCGAAATTCATTCATGAATCTCTAACAAGACCACGAAATCTCAAGAACACACGTACCTTGGTTGTTTCCACTTATAGGTCAACACAGATACTCACTTCAGACATCCACTACAAGGTAGATATATCCTCTATCAAGAAATTTCTCAAGTTGAATCTTCAACTCTTTTAACTCAATCGAGGTCAAGAACATTAATCCAGATGTCAGCACTGTATTCGCACTGTAACAACTCAAGATAACCCAAGTTTCTCATCAAGAATGGATACATCCATCTGGTTTGGTTTAGAAATTCCACTATCAATCACATAGGTTAAATACCCAGTACAATCTCAAGAACCCTTTCTAGACTTTCAATGCAGAACATAAAGGTTATGCATAAATCTATCATGCTCACATATATAGTCAAGCATACTAGCATAGAAATAATTACCATCTATTGTGGTAAACAAGAATGGCATAACACATAGAAAGTCAAGTCATGACACGTATCACATCAATGTCCCATACCGGTGACACGACCAAATTAACATAGAACGTATAGGGTGTTATCACCCACACTTCTATCAAGCTCTTATTCATAACAATATCAAGCACGTAGTCTCTTACTAGAGAATACACTTCCACGCAATTCACGAGATAAGGAAAAGCATGCATATATAGCACGAAACAATGTCCACAAGACAAGATAGATACGCCTAAGTCTTTGAAGACTCGCGCTCTCGATTCTCAAACCATCTAATCCAATCGGATCAACACTATCAACACCAGTCCTATGCCTGGTATGACAACAAGTAACGAAGCACTCGGCGTCGAAAACACACCCAAGACTAACCCAACCTAGGCCATAGACCCTATCCAGGCTTAGAGCTAAACCATAGCTCTGATACCAACCTGACACGCCCCAAGTCCCGGGATTCCCTAATAGAACCTCGAACCTGGTGCGCGTAACTAACAAGAAACAAGAAACTAACGGGAAACAGGAACAATACCTGTTAAAAACAAAACTGACATGATATATATACACTCAAGAGTAGGGAGCTAAGATAGCTCACACGAGTTCTAGACCAAGAAAATTAAAACCAAAATGGTTACATACAGCGGAAGACATGCCTAGCAAAGAAGCTGGCATCAAGAACTGTCTAGGGACAACAAATACTACCCCAATACAAGCCCAGAGTTTATTAACTCATACAAGATCGTCCTTACCAAAATATAAAAGGACACTAACTTCGAACAAGAATATCCTGCTGAGTAAGTTCCCAGCTAAGTCGAGCCTCACTGCGTACTATCCCCTGCTTTCCTGGGGGGGGAAACAATTAAACAAATAAAGGGTGAGATAAATCTCAGTAAGCTATTAACATGCAACTATATGTCATGTTATCATGCAATACAAGTAGATACTCAACTAAACATATATCAAGTATCATCAAGTAACAAGTATAGGAGAGGCTAAGCCAACTCAACAAGTAATCAAGCTCAAGATATGATCAGGTAACAAGTAGTCAAGTAGTGTGAGAGGCTAGACCAACTCACCAATATGCACATAGGCCTATCACGCATTTTTACATGAATCCTTCCTTATTCCTCCCAAGAATACCATTTGTTGTCGATGCTTTTCTAGCTGAGGACAACCAAGAACAAGAACAAGAGACTGCTGTGCAGTATATAAGAAGACCTGGTAACCAGTGTCATCCACAAGAACAAGATCCACGAGGTGTTCAAAACAAGAGTTTAGCATTCACTTAAGTCAGGCTTATTGCTCCAACCAAGGAAGCTATGCCCTTACTATGGCCGGTAGTAAGGGGTCAAGCGTAAATACATAGGGACCCGATTGTCACTTAAGCCCCAGCTCTCGCGACAAGCGTGAACCTATATATTTTCGAACAAGCAAGGAGAACCAGCTGGACTCACCAAGAATACACAAGTAGATGTTTACTTGAACTACGAGAATAGAACTAAGTCCCATATTAGTGGACCAGTCTTTATGCACTATGTAATCATGTATCATATGCTCACGAGAATATGCACCATGTAGTAATGTATCATGTGCTCACGAGAATACAAGTACACGTACGCAATTATTGCGAAGACAAATCAATCTAACAATGGCACGTAGAGTGTCCATATAACACAGTCAATCCAAGTTAGAGTCTATTAATAACAGACCTCAAACAAGTAGTAGGGTATATCATTCTATATCACTTTGTCACATGCCAAATTTGCACGTACATATTCATATCACGTTTAACAAATTAAAGTGTCTATCACGATACCCTTACTATCAAGTAGAGCCCAATACCTTAGACTCTAAACACGTAGTAGAATAGGTCACCTTGTACCTAGACACAGTCATACTTCACGTATATGTATCGTTAGTAATCGAATACATATTCTAACACATATTGTGTTCTGTAATCATTCTTATTAATTTAAATCGTAGTATTCACGATTATATGAATTATCTTCATATTACACTAGTCCCTATTTTCTTTAGGAACCATTTCAAGACAAGATATCTTCTTTATATTTTATATACTTCATTGAGTATATACACGATTAAAAACTAAATCATTTACACTTTAGTGCTTATTTATAGCACTTCCAATATACACGCATCAAGTTCAAGTATGTAGTAGAGTTAATCATTCTCTATCTAGTTCCATAACCCAATTCTTTGGTTATTCATACCATGTACCAATCAATCAAGAAGCCACATTCTATCAAGTAAATATATGCAAGATTTGCATATACACATCAAGACTCTTTCAATTTTATTACCATACACCTATATTGGTGTCAAGGCACGTACAAGATTTTATAATCTTATATTCAAGTCTTAATCCAATTATTTGGATGTTCAAGTCATGTACGAGATTTTATTGTCTTATACTTCAAGTTACTGTCTCATCTTAAGACATTCAAGACATTCAGGACATTCAGGACATTCAAGACATTCAAGATATTCAAGACATTCAGGACATATACAAGATTTTATCATCTTATATCCAAGTTCTCAATCAATTTCTTTGGATGGTTAAACATGTACAAGAGTTATACATCTTATACTTCGAGTTCAAGCTAGGTAGATGAATTATACATCTTTCACGTACTATTTTCCAAATCCTTTTCTTAGGACATTCAAGACATTAGTTGGTGCCCCTAAGGTACACAACCATTAACTTCAAGACACATAAAAGAGTTACTACTCTTATATCCAAGTTATCATTTAATTATCATTCAAGTCCACATTTCATTTGTTCACAAAGGGACTATTTTTCAGTACTAGAGTGTTCTACAACACTCATCTAGGCCATTTAGGGTAGTACCCTAAACCTAGACCAAGAATACTTCGAGTTCAAATTAAGTAAATGAGCTATACCACTCATACTTACAAGTTCATAATCCCCTACATAGGATATTCGAGCTCAAGACACTAATTTGGTGCTCTCACGGTGCACAAACATTAGTTCCAAAACAAGCATAACACATAAGTGCTTGTTCATAGCACTTTCAAGACATATAAAAGAGTTATTACTCTTATACTTAAGTTCTCATTTGAGTTCTATAAGTGTCCATGTACAAGACTAAGTTCTCATTTTAATTCAATGAGTATACACGTTTAAAACCAAGTTCTGATGCTCCTAAGGTGTCACAACACTTGCTAGGACATCTTATACTAAGGTTATATACCTTAACTAGAGTTACTTCCAACTTATACAAACTTTAAACAACATTTTGTTCTTCAGGTAACTGTGCGGTCGCCTAAAATGGCCTGTGCGGTCGCACACAAGCAGGTCAATTCCTTTGAAAAACCTTTCAGAAAGATGGGCGGTCGCCCAAGGATTTTTGTGCGGTCGCACAAGGTACCAAAATGCGAAATTTTTATTTCTTTCCCAGGTTAAGAAATTTCCCGTCCCAAGCGTAGGAGTAACTTTTATTAACTCTTAGGCAATACCCAAAACATTATTTCAGGCTCAATTCATTTCTTTTACCGTCCCATAAATAATAGGACAATTTCCTTTTATTCCAATTTAATATTTCACCGTCCCCAAAAGTATAAGTACAATTTTATATTATACTAATATACCCATTTAGAGATACTTCCATTCATTTCCCCGTACCACAAATAATGGTACAATTTTTCTAATAATATTTAAATCCAGTTACTATTTTACCGTCTCACGAATAGGAGTAACTTTTCTATACTTTTCCAAGTTTCTTCCCAGGGCAAGACTATTCATTCTTATTTAGCATACGAATACTCCCTTCGTCCCAATTTTACAAGTATCACAAAAATTGCTCAAAACACAATTTTAACAAGAACAAGTAGCGGGAATAACATATATGCATGTTATTACAAGTAAGGGGGAGCTAATAACTTACCTAGTCAAAAATCAAGTTGACCCAAATTAATTTCTGATCGGCCTGGAACGCTCTATTCAACGCCACGAATATTTATCCGGGACCAGAATCACGAACAGAGGGATAATTAAGCTCGAGGAGTCGAGAATAGGAAGAATCCTAAACCTAGCTTTAGAACAGAACGAGACGTACAGAGAATTTGGGGAAAATAAGCTTCTGAGAAGCAAACCCACAAGATATACTTGCAAGATTCCAAGAATTGCAACTAGGCCCCTCAAGTTCTAACTTTGACAAAAAGGCCCCTAAACTTTCAACTTTGACATTTAACCACCTTAATTTTCTAAAGTAGTTAAATAATTAACTCAAATAAAATAGCATATAAATATGCTAGTCAAGAATTTAAAAAGCACGTTAAATATTTAACAAGAATAAAGATGGGCGTTACAACAAGAAGCCCAAGGGATCTAACGATCATAAAGAAAAGAAGTGTTTTTTTTCCAAGGACCCTACACACATGAAGTACGACTGCCCTAAGTATCACGCTTGGCGTGCTAAGAGAGGTATGTCATTTGGTCTTGTTTGTACTGAGGCTAATTTAGTTTCAATTTCTACATATACATGGTGGTTGGATTCTGGTGCAATAACTCACATTAGTATGTCTATGCAGGGTTGCCTGAATTACCGAAGACCTAGCGAAGATAAAAGATTCATCTATATGGGAGCTGGGAACCCGGTTGAAGTAATAAGCATGGGGACCTTTAGGTTGTTATTAAGTACTGGATATTATTTTGTACTAAATAATACATTTATTGTACCTTCATTTAGAAGGAATTTAATATCTATTACTGTTTTGAACAAAGAGGGTTACTCTTGTTCATTTGGAAATAATAGATGTGATCTTTATTTTAATTTCATTATTGTTGGTACTAGTACTTTATCAAGTAGTGATAATCTTTATTTGCTTAACACTACTCAAACAATCAATGAGTCCCATAATAATGAAACTAAAAATAAAAAGCGAAAGTTTTCAAGTGAAAATTCTTATACCTTATGGCATAGGCGTTTAGGTCATATCTCCAAAAGGAGAATTGACAAGCTTGTGTTAGAAGGAATCATAAATAAACTTGATATTTCGGATAAAGACTTTTCCATTGAATGCCTAAAAGGAAAGTTTACAAATACGAAAAGGAAAGTATCCCCGAGAGCATCAAGTGTCTTAGAACTAATACATACGGATATTTGTGGGCCATTTCCTACTCCTTCTTGGAATGGTCAACAATATTTTATTACGTTCATAGACGACTACTCTCGATATGGATACATTTATTTACTTCATGATAAATCTCAATCTTTGGACGTTTTCAAGTCTTTTAAGGCCGAAGTTGAAAATCAACTAAGTAAGACTATTAAGAATGTTAGATCCGATCGTGGTGGGGGAGTACTATGGTCGGAATGACGGTTCGGGAGAACAACGTCAGGGTCCTTTTGCTCGCTATCTTGAAGAGTGTGGGATTGTCCCTCAATACACTATGCCGGGTACGCCTAGCATGAATGGTATAGCTGAGAGACGTAATAGAACCCTTAAGGATATGGTAAGAAGTATGGTTTCTTGTACTTCTTTACCTCACTTATTATGGGTCAATGCTTTGAAAACCGCAACTTATCTTCTCAATAGGGCTCCCTCTAAGGCTACTAACAATAAAATCCCTTATGAATTATGGACGAATAAGAAACCGTCCTTAAATCATCTTCATGTATGGGGTTGTCCAGCAGAAGCTAGGCCTTATAGGCCTAACGAAGGAAAACTGGACGCTAAGACAGTTAGTAGTTATTTTATGGGGTATGCCGAGAGATCTAAGGGCTATAAATTTTACAACCCGAAAACTAGAACCTTTTTTGAAACGGGAAATGCTAGGTTCTTTAAGGATGTTGAATTTAGAGGGGAAATAAGGAATAATAATTTTGATTTTGAAGAGGAAGAGACATCCATTTCTATACCTCTTCCCATTGTAGTTCCAATTGGAAATCAAGTACTTGTACCTGAAATTCAAGAGCAACATGCAAATCAAAATATTAACTCCCCTATAAATGTTGAACAACATGAAAATGTTGATCATAATGAGGAAATTCAACAACCTCAAAATGAGGAAGAACCGGTTCCCTTAAGAAGATCAAATAGAGTAAGAAGAAGTGTCATTTCGGATGATTATGAGGTGTATCTTGCCGAGGATGAAGGACACCTAGGTTTAGTGGGAGATGAGCCTCTCACCTTCCATGAAGCCATTAAGAGTACTAATTCTCATAAATGGATCAATGCCATTAATGAAGAGTTGAAATCTATGAAAAACAACGACGTTTGGGATCTTGTCCCATTACCTAAGGATGTGAAACCTATTGGTTGTAAATGGATATTTAAAACCAAAAGGGATTCACAAGGTAATGTGGAAAGACATAAGGCTCGTCTTGTTGCTAAAGGTTTCACTAAAAAAGAAGGTATTGATTACAAAGAAACATTCTCTCCGGTATCTTCTAAAAACTCCTTTAGGATCATTATGGCATTAGTAGCACATTATAACCTTCAGCTTCATCAAATGGATGTAAAAACAGCTTTTCTCAATTGAGACATTGAGGAAACCATCTATATGAAGAAACCAGAAATGGTGGATGATTTGGAACAAACTAATCATTTAGTTTATAAACTTAAAAAATCCATTTATGGGCTCAAGCAAGCTTCTCGTCAATGGTATCTCAAATTTAACCAAGTAATTCTTTCATTTTTCTTTGAAACGAATCTTGGTGAAGATTGTATATACCATAAGTTCTGTGGGAGTAAATTTATATTCTTAGTCTTATATGTGGATGATATTTTGCTTGCTAGTAATGATATGAACCTTCTAAAAGAAACTAAGAAATTTCTTTCAAACAAATTTGAAATGAAAGATCTTGGTGAGGCATCTTTTGTATTAGGAATCCAAATACATCGTGATCGCGCACGAGGTACTTTAGGATTATCACAAAAGGCTTATATAGAAAAGGTATTACAAAGGTTTAGCATGCAAAACTGTAAACCATATGACACCCCTGTTTCTAAAGGAGATAAATTCAGTCTTAATCAATGTCCCAAAAATAATTTTGAAACCAAGTATATGGAAAATATCCCTTACGCATCAGCAGTAGGAAGCTTAATGTATGCGCAAGTCTGTACTCATCCAGACCTTGCCTTTATTGTTGGGATGCTTGGTAGATACCAAAGCAATCCGGGGAGAGAACATTGGGTCGCAGCCAAAAGAGTGATGTGGTATTTACGAAACACCAAGGACTACATGCTTACATATTCAAAGTCGGATCATCTTGAGATCATTGGGTATTCCGATTCTGACTTTGCTGGATGCCAAGACAGCCGTAAATCAACGTCTGGTTATGTCTTCACATTAGCCGGTGGAGCAATTTCTTGGAGAAGTGCCAAGCAGACACTCGTAACTTCCTCTACCATGGAAGCTGAGTTTGTTTCTTGTTTCGAGGCATCCAATCAAGCTATATGGCTGCGTAAATTCATTGAAGGACTCCGTATTGTCGATAGCGTCGAAAGACCTATTAAGCTATATTGTGACAATAGGGCAGCGGTTTTGTACTCTAATAATAACAATAGTTCGTTAAAGTTTAAGCATATAGACATTAAATTTCTTGTTGTAAGAGAGAGGGTACAAAAGGAACAAATAGAAATAAAACTTATTGGTACAAACTCTATGTTAGCGGATCCGTTTACTAAGGCGTTATCACCTTTAGTGTTTCACGAGCATGTTGCTCATATGGGTGTAACAACTTTTGATAACATTTAATATAGTGGGAGTTTGTGTTGTTTCTTCATTTATTGTTCTATTATTATTAAAGTTTGATCTCATTTGGTTAAAGTTGGACTAGTTGGAAGAATATGTTTATATATTCATTAAGTTCTATGCTACACATCTATACTTTTGATCTATGTCATTTAGTTGGATTGGTATATGTGATTATAGTGGGTTTAGTTGTGAATCAATTACAATGACTGCCCCTTTAGTCATATACTTATATGGCTAATGGACGAGATTGTTATAGATGACAACAAAGTGCACATAAGGGTTGTCATTTATGTTATATTCATGATTTAAAAGGAAGAAATTTGTTTTGCAACCCAAGTGGGAGATTGGTACATCATTATGGCTTGCAACACAAGTTATTTAACACCTTCCATAAATAAAATCATGTATATAATATTAATATAAAGTATAGTCAAACTTAGTCAATGTATAGAATCCCTGAAATGTAATTTATCTATTTATGATGGGCAAAATGGTAAATCAACATTGCTTAAGCTTGAATAGGTGTTGTCCCTAAATGAAGTGCCTCTTTGTCTAGTATATAAAAGGCTTACCATAAACCCTTTTAGACACTACATTCTTTACTTTCTCTCTAAATACTCTCTTCATTATTGCCTAGAAGAACTTGAGAAACTAAAGGGCATTCATCATTTAGAAGTTCCATTCTCCTACATCTTCTTCTTGATCTTCATCTCCCTACAAACATAATTATGGATTCAACAGGTAATACCTCGCTTCCGCCTTCATCTCCTTCCTCAATCTCCTTCTAAATATGAGTATGGCATTCAGGGTCATAAATTGTTCCAATAGTGGTCTCCCATGAGAACAATCATGTTGTTCTCATGGATGAGAACATTTGCAATGGGAGCAATTCTCCACGAAGCATAGTGTAATACCCGGCCCCTCTTCCTTATTATATTTTATTTTTGGGACTCTTTTAACTACTAGAAAAAACTGCAAATATAGTATCTGAACTATTGGGGTTATTTTGGATTTGGTACCTGGACTCTCATTTTTTGCACCCGTCATACCCAAACTCTAATTTTACCGTATTCATCATACCTACCGCTAACGACTTCCATTTTTCTCAGTTAACTCCATCATGTGACCACCACGTGATCAATTTTGCAGGGGTAAAATAGGAAACCTACCCTTTCTCCTTCATCACCAACCCAGAAAGAAATCCTCCGACTCAATCCTCCGGCGCTCTTCATCTTCTCAGGCGAACATCACCACCATAGACAGCCTTCTTCTCCATCTCTGATTGTCAGAACTCATTTCACCACCATTACCATCGCCGATTGCTAGTAACGATGACCTAGGCGCCGGCAGTAACAAGCAATAGGGCGAGAAATTTCAATCAAAACACCACAAATCGAAACAAAATCAAAATTCGTCACCTCCCAAAATCGGACAAGAAAAAAATGAAATTCCCTCTTCGTCAACCGTTGGATCGTCTTTAAACTTCGGGGGTATGTTCGCATCACATAGGCTTACATTCTGACCGTTGGGATCGGGAAAATAGTCACCGGTACAGTAGATATGGTCGCCGGGAAATTTCTGGCGAAAAATCCCCCTAAAATCGCCTTCTCTCTCCAAAAATTTGGTTTCCTCAAAACCACCTCAAAAAAATCCAAAATAAAAACTAAATTTCTGAAATTAAACACCAAATTGATTTCCAAGATAATGATAGAAATATGAGAAAGTATAACAAGATTGAGGAAAGAGCGATCCATCCCAACACGACGCCGAATTGAACTTTTCCGGAGAGTAATTGGATTATGCAGAAGGATATGTAGTAGAGAAACGGGCCGGATAGGTCCGGCGGGTTGTGGGTGGACGGGTCGAATTTGATGGGTTTAGGAGGGAGAGGGTTTTGTGGTAGATTAGGGTTGGGTCGATTTCGAGTTCTTCTAGCAAGGATGGTTCCTCTGAGAAGAGGGTGTCGGAGGTTGTTGTTGTGGTGGTGGGGCCGCCGTAGAGAGAAGTTGAGGAATAGGGCAATTGGCCGAAAACGTCGAAGGAACTGAAGCCGGGAAGAGATAGAGAGATGAGGGAGGAAGGAGATGAGGGAGGGGAGGGGTGGTCTTCCTATTTTACCCCTGCAAAATTGATCACATGTATGGCACATGACTAACTTAACGGAAAAAATGGATGTCATTAGTGGTAGGTATGACATATACAATAAAAATTAGAGTTTGGGTATGACGGGTGCAAAAAATGAGAGTCCAGGTACCAAATCCAAAATAACCTCAATAGTTCAGGTACTATATTTGCAGTTTTTCCTAACTATTATTTGGGCCAAGTCATTAATGATTAGTACTGGGCTTTAGTTGTTAAGTCAAAATAGAATAGCCCAAGTCATTATTTTAAGAGGAGAATGAATCCTTTTTGAGTTAGGAGTTGAAACCCTTTCTATATACTCCCTCCGTCCCAGCACAAGTAGGACTAGGGAGTTGGCACAATAATTAAGAGAAAGTAAGATATGTGTGGTTGAAAATGAAGAGAAATAATGAGTGGGATAAATAATAGTGTTATTTGAATAAAATGAGTGGTGGAAAATGAAGAGAGAAAATGAGTGGGGTTATAAATATATTAAAACATTTCCATTTTAGGCAGTCTCACTTATAGTGGGACGGACCAAAAAGGAAAGAAGTTTCACTTCTGGTGGGACGGAGGGAGTATATAAACCTACTCTAGATTCCTAGTCTCTTTAATTGTGAAACAAGAAAGAAAATCACAAAGAAAGAAAAAAGAGATGGCAAAGGAGAGAGAGAGAGAAACCGCAGAGAGAGAGAGAGAGAGAGAGAGGCAGAGAAAGAGAAACCAAGAGAGAGAGAGAGAGAGAGAGAGAGAAGGCGGAGGAGAGGAGAGGAGTTCGGATCATTCATCGAAGGTACTCCCAATCGCATAATCTTTTCTCTTTAGTTTAATCATTGAGAATCAAAGTTATAAGAACCCTAAGAATAATAATTGATCAACTAGGGTTTTGATTGATTAGGGTTTAAGAATGAAGATTGTGTGTGTTTATGCATGCGTGCTCTGTGTGTGTGTGTGTGTTGGGTGTGTGCGTGTGCATGATGGGTTGTGTGTGTTGTGCAGCGGGTGTGTGCGCGATGGTGTGCGTGTGTGTGTGCACCAGTGTGAGTGCGTGTGTGCGTGTGTGTTTGTGTGTGCTGCGAATAGTATTCTAGTGTGTGAAATTGAATACTAGAACATGGTGATTGAGAATTGAAGATATAACTAGGTATGAATTGGTAAAACCCTAGGGTCAATTTGGTAAATATAAATGGGTATCATGCGGAACCCTAGAATAATAGTTATCCTTAGAAGGAGTTAAAAGAGATTAACTCGTAGGTTAATGAAAGAGAAGTAAAGTATAATGGGGACGGAAGTAAAATAGTTTTTACTTGCGTCTAAAGAAAGTTATTTTCGCATGATTGTAGATACGTGCGCGTGGTTTTGCAAGGAGGATTAAGCAAGCCAAGGTAAGGGATTACGTTCCTAAGTCTTTTTGAGATATCATCCTTTGAAATAGGATCCTCATATTCTTTCTAAAAGTCTAGCTACCAAGTGGCCGGTAGTATTTGAACTCTTATGATGTGAACGTCTTTTGAATTGATCTTACCTTTGATGTGTATTGTTCAATGGGTATCTAAAGTGAATTGAAATTGTACTATGTGTTCTTGTACATTTGAATACTATGAGGAATATTGCTGTATCTAATTGAAACAGGTGCAGTTAGCTTTGTCTGATTTAAAAGGACTTAGCAGGAATTAGTCTGATTGAAAATGACTAAATTAAAGTGTCTAGTTTGATTGAAAAGAACTTAGACACTTATATGCTATTTGATGAAGTAACTTTATGATCATGATCTAAACTAATAAGAGAGCACCCTGAAAAGGTGTAAGGTCTCTTATTTACTTAACACCCTGAAAAGGTGTAACACCCTGAAAAACTGTAACACCCTGAAAAGGTGTTGTAACTTTGGAATTGACGAACTGCCACAACTTCTTTAAGTATCGTAACTGTATTTTGAAAATGTACTGTTAAGTTATTAATGATTAGCCTTTCATTGAGAATATTTGTTTGGCTCCGTTCTTTCGGTCATCTCTTCCTATTACCCGGAGAGATCCCGTATGAACTTACTGAGCATTGTTTGCTCACCCCTTCTTTATATATTTTTCCCCAGGTAAAGAGTAGAGGGAATGGACAGATCGCAAGGAAAGGCGGCCTATGATTCATTGAAGTATTTAAGATAGTTATATTGATTTATTGTAGAGCTAGTGGGTTGTACTAGCCGTTAAGTTGAAAGACAGTTATGCTTCCGCATTATTTTGAATTGCGGTTAGATGATACTAGTCGTTATATTTGAACGTTGGGTTTTGAATTATGTTTGACGTTTGAGATTTCCCTGGTTTTAGGGTAGTTATTGTTTAAATTAAAGACTATTTTATTATTGAAAAGTTTGGGTCGTTACACATAGAATCCCAACCCATGCTCCACTCAAAATCCCCCACGTGGCAGCGACCCATGACCCAATTTTTTTTTTTTCCAGATTTTTTTTTACTCTTTATATATTTTTTTTTTCAGTTTTTTCGTTTGCCAAAAGTAGTACTTAGTATAATTAAATGTAACAATTGTGTTACTTATAAAGTATCATTGTTTATTAGTAAACGTAACACCAGTTTTTTTCTCTAAAAAAAAACTCATTTTATTCATTTTTCAATTGTAATACTAACTATAAATACGTGTAACACTAACAATAACTAAATGTAATTATCGTTATACTGAATAAAACTTTAATGACCACATTTGAAAAATATTTTTACAATGTTGTTATGTTTTTAACACCAGTTAAAAAAATCGGTTATTTTGTTAATAAACTAAAGTACGCATGTGACATTGGGAGTTTTGACAGTACAAGTGGGAAATTGCAATAATCTAATAGTACGCATGTCTTGTTTGGCAAAAAACTCATCAATTTACGTGGGTCTAAGCCTTTGTTTACTCAGATTCTACTTCTTGCTACCCTTTGTAATACCCCAAAAATTCAAGATTTGATTCCCGAATTAAACCCAAATCAAAGTGAAGGGAGAAATTAAACCCAAAATTATCGTCCAACTGTTCGACGAAATGAGCATCCGGGATTTGGGACGGCGACGGGAATGAAGACGAGCATTGCCGCGAAGATAGAGCTTGAGAGTTTATGAGGAGACGACGGCTTTGTATCGAGGAAGCTTAAACTATAATTCGCCTGAGCATTTCGACGAACTGGAAGCTGTTTTGGAAATAATTGGTTTCCAAATGTTCCCAAAGTCCCCAACCCCCAAACCTCAAATCGTATAGAACCCCCATGACTTGCAATCACCTTTTATTTATGAATATGGTTTGATTAGGTTAATGATAAATTTTGTGGACATATTTAAACACAAACCCATCAGATCTTATTCAAAATTTGTGTTAAAATCTGGGCTTCAACAAAACATAGATCGAGATCTACTTGGGAACTCATACCCGTGAGATGAATTTTGGGAAGACAAAGAAGACGAACGTGGTGGCGATAATGGTGATAGGTGGTGGTGGGGGTGTGTAAAGTTTTGGGGGATGATGAATGGGGGAAGGCCTCTTGACGAGAGAGAGTGGTGACCTAAATGACTCAGAATGAAGGCGATACACTGTGGGGACGGCGGTGGGGATGGCCGGGGAAAGCCGGCGGCGGAATGGACATGGAAGTCGGAGAAGAAGATTGATTTTTTGTTCTGTTTGTAAGACTTAGGTTAATGGCGTGTTCAAGGGGAGGGGGTTAATAGTGTTTTTTTTTTTTTTTTTTTTTAATTATTATTTTACAATTTAGTCCTCCATTTATATAGGTGATGACTAAAATGAGTATTGAACTTTCTTAAACATGTTCTTCCATTTGTGCCCCTCAAAAAGATGCACGTGCAAGTCACATGACCAATTTAACGGCTAAAAACAAACGGAGTTAGCCAGAGTGATCTCCTACGCAACAAAAAAAATTGTTTAGTGCAAAGAATGGAACAAAAAATAGTTTATGTATGAAATCCACAGTTGCCCTATAGTTGGGTGATTTTTGGTGCAATTTTGCCTTAAATACATATTCTATTTTCTCAACTTTAAATTTAAAGTTCTTATAAAAAAAAACTTAGTTATTATTGATCTATGCATAAAAGTGTTGTATATATTTTATTCATGCACAAACAAATGTATGAGATGGATAGTTTTTTTGATCATACCCTTTATTTTCATACATTTACAAATAACTCCTCAATTTGTACCACATGCGTCGCACGTGACTACTTAACATGAATTTAAACGAAAATCGTCAAAAATCCTTAAAATGTGCAAAAATTGGCATGTGAGGCCCTAAATTGGGAAATTTTGGACGTTAGGCCCCAAACTGCAATCGCTCTGTGGATATTAGGGCCTATTTTGTATTTACCCATATTTAATTGACTTTTTAGAACAAACAACCCACCATTAATTTAAGGGTTAATTACAAATTAGGGCCTAACGTCTCTTACGAGGTCCCCAAACGGGGCCTGACTTTTTTTCTTAGCGAATTAGGGCCTGAATTCACATGTTTTGACCAAGTTAGGGCTTTTTAATGATTTCCATCCAAAAATTCCGTGAAGTTAACACGTATGTTGTCTATGACTTTGAATGAGAGGGTTTTTGTCATTTCGCGTTAGGGCTAGTTCTATAAAGCACAAAAATGTCCTCGTATTCCCTCCATAAACCAAATGCAATTTTATTTCTCCCACGCAAGTATTTCTCCCACCCAACGGAATTTGTTGAAAACCTCTTTAACTTCTCTGCAACTTCATTGTAATGAAGCCCCATCGATCCTTACTCGATATCTAACCAAGCGTTGAACGTAAAATGACAAAAAACCCTTCATTCAAAGTAATATGCAACACACGTGTTCACTTAACAGATATTTTGGATGGAAATCGTAAAAAAACCCTGATTTGGGCAAAAGTTGTCAATTCAGGCCCTAATTCGCTAAGAAAAAAGAAAAGTCAAGCCCCGTTTAGGGACCTCATATGAGACGTTAGTCCCTAATTTATAATTAACCCATAATTTAAAGGTTGTAACAATTTACTACAATCACTTGAACTCCTCAAGGCACTTTATTTACATTGTTAAACCGTACATTACATAACAATTTATATTACTTTATATGAATATATAAATTATAAATCACATTACTATAATTTTGTTTTAAAAAAATCAGTCTTAAGAAAAACTTGTTTCACACTTAGAGATAAAAAAAATGAGTTTCCTATAAGTGTCAGTCTTATAAAGAACGTGTTTTGAAAACACGTTTACCCTAAAGCGATTTTCACTTAAAAAAAATATCATCTTATCTTACTATATATAAAGCCAAGAAACACTTATCAACCTTGTTGCCGCTCCAAAACGTCAATTTCAACCAGGGGTAGAAGGAAAATTTCACTAAATAGTCTCATGCCTATTCTGACGGGTGGTGGGGTGATGGTGCACCTTGAGGAATTGGAGACAACACGTCATGTCATCTCTATATTATAATACAGCTCAAGGATAACTATCTATTGACTTGAGACAAACAAAGGCTGAGATCAATCCATAACTGCTACGATCCAAGGGTTTACATTATTTCTGAATTTTTTGTTTTTTATTTTAGTGGCTCGGATTAATTTTCGAAATGTCATCAGACGGCTGTCAATCGGAGGTTTCCACATTTTCGTATTTCCCTTCCTGCCCTTCCTATGCGTCTCCTCCCCAAAAATTCCAAATCGTATCGAAGTACGGTGGCCTTGAGTCAATATACACAGCCGTCGACCCAATACACCAGCAAATTGAACCAAGGATATCTCACAGTTTGCGATCACCCATTAGCGACTCACAGTGACGATGGTAGAAGCAGAGGGCATCCAAACACTCCAGCCACCGCCATCATATTAGATACGTTCATTGTTGTGAGTCTGGTGGTGTAGAGTGGGTCTCGGTGGTGGGAGTGGGAACAAAAACGAGATAATTGAATTGAAGGGATTACAATGGGATTGAGTTTCCTTTAATCTCAACCAAAAGTTCGAATAATTCACACATGCACACCAGCCATTTGATTAATTGCCAGCACCATGCCCACCCTTCTGCACTCTCAAGGCTTACATGATCACAAAGAAGGGGTACTCTCTCTCTCTCTCTCTCTCTCTCTCTCGGTCGCTACTTTCATTTCAAGTTTTATGTTCATGGGCTTGCATTCTAAGTTTAGTTTAGATTTGTGCTACTGCTTATATTTTTCTTGCAATAGTGTGTTAATTGGTATTTTGAACTTCTGCTAAATGTTCTGTTTTGATCTATAAGTGAGACTGTTGTAGCTTGGTTCTCCAGGAGAACTATGAATGACTGTCACAAGGTACATGATATATAATGTGGAACACAGCTCCTAGGTAGTATGGGATCATGTTTTATACTCCCTCCGTCCCAGAAAGATAGTCCACCTTTTTTCATTGTTACTACGAGCGAACTTTGAGCAGTTATAAATGCTACTTATAATTATGTTAATGTGAATCTAAAAATTGATATTAATAGTATTTATAATGGTGTATCAAGAACAATTTCAAAATTTTCATTAGAATAATTAAAAGTAGCCTTAATTATTACTCAAAGTTCCTTCGTAAAACCCATAAAAATAGGGGGACTATCATTCTGGGACAGAGGGAGTATAACATTGACAGTTGATGATCCACAACACTGAGGAACCTCCTGCAATCTTTGACCCTCCATGTTGCTTAAGCCCATTATCTTATTTGGATCAGGTTAGTTGTCAAGTATTGAAAGACTTTAACCTAAGTGGATTTCTAACTTCAGAATGAGTTTTTCTGTGGATGATAACAACATCGAATCTTTGACCCTCTCTGTGTGTTTATATTCCCATATACTCATCTGTGTTGCCATATACTCCTCTAGAAAAAGGAACATATAAGTACTGGATTTTTTTTTTTTTTTTTTTTTTTGATTCTTAGTTCAAATGTTAATCTGAAACATGAACTGCTAAAAGTTTAAGTACCCTCTTTTTTAACCTTTGATATTTTAATGCCATATAGAACAATAGTTTGCAACGTAATCAAATGGGTTAGCCCTATATTTAGAAGTTAGTAAGTATTAACTCTGTCCCAAAATGAATGTCTAAAAAGTTACTTTAAAAAAACTTTAAAATGAATATACTTAGATGTATAAGGTTTTTAGTCATACTTGGGTTGATTATTCAAGTTATGTTACTGCTGTTAGTCAAAGTGTGCTACATTTACTCAAGTTACTTGCTGTCTCCTTTGTCTAATGTTGGGCTGATTACTTGAGTCTTATCTTGCATTGGTATTATTTAAGATGAATTGAGAGCATTTTTTTTTTACCAAGTTTTCTCAAATTGTTTCGGCATCTTTTGTCATTATTAACAGGAGATGAAATGCATCAACCCTAAGTGCGGATGGGTGACATAGGATGAAAGCAAGCACTTACCAAGGCAAAGTATGTATCTTTGCATGTATTTCTCATCCTTTTGGCCAGTCTATTGAATACCCACAATTTGGGTCGGTGATATTTAAATGTTGAAGCATTTCATGAAAGGTAAATTAGAATTTGTTGTAGATTTATTTGTGTTATGTGGTGGAATTAAATAGCTTGAAACATCTACCTGGAATCATGGAGAGAGTGGAGGAGTATATATTCAAGGATGTTGAGGATCTTCTGCTGATCAGTGGGATGTTGTTACTGTTTATTACTCCCTCCACCCCAAAATGAATATCTTTTTTCATTTTGAAGAAATTTAAGAGGTCAATACTAAAACTATTTATTTTTTTTCATTTTGAAGAAATTTAAGAGGTCAATACTAAAACTATTTATGAGTGCATATTTCTATGATATTTGGAAGATCCATTTTCAATTTACAACGCCTGGCCTCCATTGATTTGGAGAGTATTGAAGTTATCATATTATTACATTATCTACTTAATCCTGCAGATTTCTTTGTTTCCTAAATTGGCTTTTGGTGACGAAGGCGGTTCTGGAGGTCCATTGGCATTGCAGTGTATTGAGAAGATTAAATACGTTGGCAGCAAAAGCATAGGTGAGCTTCTTATTTAGTTTTCCCTTTCACTTACCCTGCATTGATAAATAAAAACAGTAAAGGAGATGCTAATTGACAAGCGCAATGATTTGTTGACAGGGAAAGAAGCAATTGACGCATATGCTATGACGGAGAATCTAAAGCAGAAGCTCAGTAGGTCTTGGCGATTGTGCAACAGAGGAAAAAAACTGGTGGTGGGTGCGACAAGGCCAAGAGTGGCGAAGATGGTTGTGGCTGCCTAGAGGGAGAAGGGGAAGACGGGTGGAAAGGAACCGACAAGAGGAATAGCAGTGGAGGTCAACGGTGGAAGGAGAGTACAAAAGTGCACACGGAGGAGAAGTTCAAGTTGGACAAGGGTGGACTATTAGTATGGATATGGGTGTGATTACACTTCAAGCAGGTGCTTGCATGCATGCTTAGCTTGAAGATGATCTCAAGTGGGTACTCACGGTCACCTCGAGAAGAAGAGGAAGTACTCGACGGAGAAGAAGAGGAAGTACTTAATTGATTCCATATTGGCACCGTGCCACCGGCACGGGCACGAGTACTAGTGTTCAATTAGTAAGCATCAAAACCCATTTTCTAATTTCTTTTCTTCTTCCTTTCAAATACTCCCTCCGTCCCAAAATGATCTTCACGTTTGACTATTCAAATTTTTTAAGGACATGGACACTTGCTTCACTAGCCATGTTGTGTCTATCCACTTTAAGCCCAAATTGTAGAAATGAGAAGAACTTTTTGGGACAATGAGAAATGACAAGTGAGAAGATCATTTTGGGACGGAGGGAGTAAATAAATTTCTTTTCTTTTTTATTTTACTATTTCGGGTGTGCATTGATAAATCTGTGCAATTAAAATTTGCTTGATTGTATTTTTTATACCGCACATACATGAATTATTTTGGGAAAAATATTCTCTATCCTATGAATAAATCAAATAAATTTCAATATAATTAATTTTAAACACCATTCACTTTTACTTACAATAAATCTATTTTTTATTAAAAATATTGATAAACTAAAATATAATCCAAACGCAGTTAAATTAAAATTAAAAAAATCCATGTAAAATTATTATAGTTTAACTTTTTCATACGGAGTATAGAATACTGTATGTCATATATAGCATTCATATGTATATATTATCTATGAAAATTAAAGTTGATTTATGAAATATTAGTTAGCACTACCTAAATTTACTCCATCCTCAAAGTTATTTATGACAATTAATATTCATTTGCATTTCAATAAATGTAATATTTTCTATTAAATATGACCCGTTTTAAATATATGGGTGTAATACAATTTTTATATGCGAATGATGACGCCAAAATCTGGTTGGATCAGCCTTCGTCTAGCGGTTCGGATAATCCCAGCGACAGTTCTTGATGGCCGGATCTGCACACACGAAACAAACGTAAACTACACCGGGGCTTCACCGGCGAAGGCCCTCCGGTGTAAGAATAAGGATATGGTATGTAACAAAAGAGATCAATTGACTAGATTAGAGCCAAAAGTTCATTTCCCTCTCCCGTTGTGAGGACCTGTTTATATAGGCGTGGGTGAATGAGTCCTAGCTTGTTAGAGAAGCTAAGATGCCCATGCTGACGTAGGACTCGCATTCCTTGGAGATAGACTCCTGATAAGGATGGATGATATCCTGTTATCTGATATAAGAGATATCCTAGTTTAGATAAGGATTCTTTAGTTTCAGAGTTGTAACATAACTCTGTAAGAGGTTTCCCAACGATAATGGGAGGTTTCTGATGTAAGTCGGCCCGTCATCTAACTCGGCTCGTTAATGAGGCCGGCTAGGGATTAGGCTGCTCGGACTCGGCCTAGGCAAGGACTGCCTGCTCGGCCTTACTGATGTCGACCTATAAACATGGGCTTCTTAGAGTCGGCCTAGGCGAGGTCTGCTTGTCTGGCCTAAGTGACGTCGGCATATGAGCAGATGGGCCTTGTTGTATGGGCCTTATGGTGTATGAGCCCAGAGTTTATGGGTCCCATTTAACCAGGTCGGTTTATGTCGTTCAGTGGCCCCCCGAGTTTCTATCTCGGCATGCCGAGTAGGAACTGCTTTTGTACTTGCTCTGCCACTTCATTTACTCTGATTTGACAGCCAACAACCAATATCCCCAAGGGTTTAGATTTCCTGACGTCATGCTGATTTTCTTACAAATGAAATCATTGTTCTTCTTGGAAAAGGAACACTTCATTAATTGCGCCATCATTATGAGGGGTATAAATACTCCACCCCTTTATATTCTGGAGATATAAATAGACAATCCGCATATTGGTTCTTTATATCACTTTCACTTTCAAGAATTCTTCAAAGACTCTAGAAGAACATTCTAAATTTCTCGAAAATTCAAAGATGGCTCCGAAGAGGAAATACGATGATGCGTTCCCGGAAGAAGTGAGTACAGAATCAGAAAATCAAGTTTATCATGATTCCTCGAGCAGCGATGATTCAATGTTCCCAACCAAGATACGTTCATCTTTTCCGGCGGAAGAATCACCGTCCGATAGCAATGGCGAATACTCGGAGCCGGACCTTGTTGATGAATTCTCCGGCGACTCTAGTGCAGAAGAGTCAGAGGATGAGGACGAGGATGATGATGATGAAGATGATAGTGAGGATGATCCTGAACCCATCATTATTGATGAATATGGGTATGATGGAGACGTTGAATGGGAGGAGGATGATGCAGACCAAGATCAAGATTATGATTTTTCTTGAATCTTTAATTAGGATGACTCAGTAGTAGATTTTTCTCATGTATAGGTCAGGCCCCCGACCTTGTTGTGGGGGTCTTTTTGCTAAATACATATTCTGGGGTTTTATCCTTTGCCATCTTTGCTCCGATTTTGATTTGATTTCATAGTTTGAACTCCTTGCGTTTCACATGACCTTGAATTTTTTCATTACCACGACCTTTTACATGATGTCGCTATAAAATAATGCAGATCATCTGATCTTAGTTGACATGTCGGCATGGAAGGCATTTGCATCTGTCGTTCAACCATAACTTCAATCACCGCCTGACATTGACCTACCCTGACCTTTTCTCATCTCGGTCTCGTCTCATTATACCATTAAGGATGTCGGTCCATAGTTGTGATGTCGGTTACGCCTATGCGCCGAACCCTTCAATGTCGATCCAGGCGTCCGAAATGTTTGTGATTTTTGAAGCCGACTGGCATTCCTGCTGTAGGTCTCGGCTTGCCACGTGTCGATCTAACATTGGCCGTCCGTTTGTGTTTTTCAAACGACGGTTATTTCAAACGTTTACCCTTCCCTTCGTACGACGCGTGTCAGTGATGGGACATTTGCCTCGAAAACGTGGCCCATTAATTGCGCGTCATGATGAGTTCATGGGTGTACGTGCAACCCATGGGTTACGGGTTATAGCCGGGTTGGCCCAGATCATTCCTATCTGACCCGCCCTATATACACATCCCAAAAACCCTCAGAGCTTCACATTTTCAAATTTCCACCAGAGGAACAGTCCCTCCGTTTTCCGGCGAGCTCTTCAACATTTCCGATTTCCGTTGCAAAGTTCTCCATTCGGCTCCGATCATCTTCATTTACTCCGTCGGCTAAACCTTTTCGCCCGATCAAATTTCCGACAAAGGTATCGTTCGGACTTTTTTGCCTTTTTCCCTCTTTCCGCCATTGTTGAGGTTCTTAGGCTTTTAAGCTCTTATTTTTCGTGCTTGATTTCTCGTGTCTGAGTAGTCTTTAGAAAAAATCTAGCTATTCCTCCTGATATGCCCGATATTCCACACCTTGACCCCAACGCCATGTTTGGTTTCTATGAGCGAAATAATAGGATTTATATGTTGTCAGAAGGAATTTGGAAAATGCTGTCACTAATGGCAATAAGTGACTTATTGTTTTTGAATAAGACCCCTAGGGACGATTTAAGGTATCCTTCAGGTCTGTTTGCTCCTAAGGCCCTTCCAGGTTGTGCTGATGGCGTTGTACTCCTTAATACCCTTGACGTCGTTATAAACCACATTTTCTTCATTATGTTAAAGATAAATCAGCCTTTCGATCTCGTTTTGAGGGTCCTTCCTTGGCCCCAGTAGTCGAATCGGGGGGGGGGGGGGGAAGGTCACCTCGTCCTCGTCACGGGATGATTCTAACCCCTTGGTTGCTGCAGGTATGGCCGAGGAAGGTGCTTCCGGGAGGATAGTTGATCGGTTTGATGATGCTGTGACTTCTAGGAGAGGTCGGGATGGGGCTGGTCCCTCAGGGTCAAGTCGGCCTAGGCATCCTATTGGTGGGGATGCTATGATTAGGGACCTTTACGAGAATTTTGGAGTAGATAGGCGAGAGTTCAAATTGTTCTATAGCAAAGCCCGACCCTTCTCCTCTGATGCCGAGGTTAAACAATTTTATTATGATGATGCCCTCCTCCATTTTTTCTACAAACAGTTTCAGCTTGGGCTTCGGCTCCCTCTTGACACTTTCATTAATGAATTTCTCAACGGAATGGAACATTGTGCCGGCCCATCTGGGTGCTAACGCGGTCAGGTATCTTACCGGCTTCATAATCCTTTGTCGTGGTCTCGGCTTTGAACCGTGCATGTCCGCTTTTTTCCATTTCTTCCAATCGTCGTATAATTCCTCCACCAGAACTATTACCATCAAGTCTGAACCCAACAAACCCAAGCTCATGGTTCCTATCTCGAGTGTCGTGAATAAGGTGACGGGCTGGAATAGGCATGTGATCAAAGTGGAAAGCCGTCAGGGTTGGGAGTTCCTAGGCCCGGACCGAGATCCTGTCAAGCCTAAGGTGGTTCACCGTCCGGATTGGAGCGCCGCCTTGATAAAGAGGTTGGAATTGTTTGCTGCTACTGCTACTCTGGATTGGTCCCGGACCGAGATTGATTTCAAATTCCACGTAGAGGCCGGTTTGATGAAGGGGCCGATTGGTGGAGTTAAGCCGAGAGTTGTAGTGGAAAGGGGGCATCGACTCCCGGATTGGGTTGTTCACCCAGATCTCGTCTTTTATTCTGACTGCTTTGTGTGCAAGGCCGAGGCCGACAAGTGTCTTAAGGCCAGAGATATTATAGGATGTAATTTCTTTTCCATGCTTGTGTTTTTCTGTTTTCCCTGATTGTTTCCATTCGTCCTTTTAACTTTCTCTTCTCGTGCAGATCTTTCCATGGAGGATGTCCAGATTATCGAAGAAGAGGAACTCGACCCCGCCATGGCGGCGAGAAGGAAAAAACAACTATCGCGTACCCGGGGTATTGAAAAGCGCCATGCCGACATGACATCCAGGCAGGAGGCACTGCAGGCCCAAGGAGTCGCCAACATTCCCACGGGCCCCCCTGTCATTCAAGTTGGAGCCGGCGGAGAAAAGGTGGAGGTCGAGACTCTTGAAAAGGAAACCGGGATGGAGAATGTTGATCAGTTACAGGAACACAGTCGAAGTCATGTTGAGGAGGAAATCGACCAGGCGGGTCGTCGGGATAAGAGGTCGAGAGCAGAAGGTGAGGACGATTTAGAGCCCCCGCCCAAGAGAACTCCTACTCGTGGCTCAGCCTCAGCTTCGGGTCCTTCTGAGGTCGAGATCAATGATCTGGCTCACGCTCTTGGCAATGTTGTGATCATTCCGGATATTGATGATTCCATTCGCTCTGGTCCTGCTCTCAAACTCGGCGCGGCCGTCATAAAAAGGGCCATGAACCAAAGGACTATTCAAAGATTGGTGGAAACCCGTCCGACCTCCACACAGCTTCGGAACCGCAAGGGCCTACTTATCAGTGAGGTACTTAGTATTTCATTGTTTGTTGATTAAAATGTTCTGCTTTTGACGTCTTGATCTTTCCTTTGTAGCTTGCCTCCATTGCCCAGCATGAATATGCGTTGATGCAGCTTGCCATAAGCAATGCTAGGAAGTGTGAGGACGAGGTCGAGCCTCTTCGTGCTTCTAATGCTGAGCTGAAGGCCAAAGTAGAAGCCCTTGAGAAGGAGAAGGCCTCATTTGAAGCGGAGTTGAAGAAGGCGGCTGATATGTCGGCAGAGGCTCATGAGACGGTTCGCCGGGCCGAGACGGTGATGAAAACAGCCAAGGAGGAGACTGCTGTGGCGAGGGCCGATTTGGAGAGAGAACGTCAACGAGCGGAGGGCCTTGTGTTAGAGAAAAATGCTGCGGAGGAGAGGCTGGTCCAACTGGAGGAGAGCATTCCGAGTCGGGAGATGAGGGCGGTGGAGGCTTTCAAGAAGGGTGCGGCAATGAAGGCGGCCATTCAAGATGAAGTCGGCACTACCTACAATGATGCTTGGTCAAATCTGTCTCGCCTTCTCTGGATAGACCCCGAAGTTGATATAACTTTTGACAAGCTTGCACGCCTCTACAACTAGGATGCTTACGGTGTTGAGGCACGGGCTGCCCACTCCTTAATTCCGTTTTCTGACAAGGGCCTGAGGGTGATCCACAGCCGAGATCGAAAAGAGGGTAACCCCCCGTGGGTACCTCTGCCGTCGAGGAGGGGAATCTTGACGAGCTGATTGCCAGCGTTGAAGAGGAGGCTGACGCCGACATTGATTAGTCTGACCTGAACCTCGTTTTTGTTTGTATCTGATGGCCGGTTTGGCCCAAAACAGTGTTTTTAAGTATTTATTTTGCTCGGCCTGGCGTTTGCTGGGGGAGTTTTAACACTCAAAATCCTTTGGGTTAGTATTTGTCTGCCTGTGCCCGGTGTTGACCGGGGGGCGTAAACACTTAATTGTTTGTAGGGATTTGTATTCCTTGGTTTGTGTTTATCCCGTTCTGTTCAAGTTGATTTTCCTCGGTTTGAGAACAGTCTGAAGTGACGAAGCATGTTAACCGGTGTAGGCTGTGGTCGATCACCGTTGTGGGCTGCGACGAGCGTTAGGAGCTCGGTTTTGGCATGCGAGAGCTAGCATTCGAGATTAGTTTCAAATCGTTGGGAGTTTTCTTATCCAGATTTGAGTCTAACCGTTAGGACCAGCTCAAGTCGTCTTATGTGCTAGTTATTATGACTAGGCTTTAGAAGTTATGCATAAGTGTGCTCGTCAACTTCGTTAGGGTGCTAGTTATTGAAACTAGGCTATTAGAAGTCATGCTTTAAGTGTGCTCATTGACTTCGTTAGGTTGCTAGTTTTTGAAACTAGGCTTTTAGAAGTCATGCTTTAAGTGTGCTCATCGACTTCGTTAGATGATCTCGGCATTGTAAATAACACTAAGACCGTGTTATGCACTATAATCAAAGCTTGATGTAAATGAAATAAAGGAAATTTTATTGATAAAATCAAACTAAGACAACTAGATATCAACTATAGAATCTAAAACTGAAAATCTGATAAAAAGAGTAAATAGCTAACCGAGATGCTACTGATAGTACTTTCTCAAGTGCTCGGAATGCCATGGGTGTTTAATCTCTTTTCCTTCCGGAGTTTTGAGCGTGTAGGTCCCTTCCCGTATAATGTGGGTGATGACGTAAGGGCCTTCCTAGTTTGGCGAGAGCTTATTCTGTTGTGCCTTCAAGTGTGTCGACTCAATTTTTCTGAGTACCCAGTCACCGACTTCAAAGGTTCTCTTTTTCACTTTGCTGTCATGGTAGGCTTTGGTTCTTTGCTTGTAATTGATCATTCTGAGCTGGGCAGTCAGCCTTTTTTCGTCGACTAGGTCTAGGTCCAGTAGTCGGTTGTATTCATTAACGACCTCGTCATAGTTGGTTACTCTGAAAGTCGGCAAGGCCATCTCGGCTGGTGCCATTGCTTCTGAACCGTAAGTCATTGCAAAGGGTGTCTCCCCAGTTGGCCCCCGAGTGGTTGTACGAACGGCCCATAAAGCTAAGGGGAGTTAGTCCAGCCACTTTCCTTGGCTGCCTTCTAAGTTCTTGGTGTGTGCTCTCAAGACAAGTTTGTTGGCGGCTTCGGCTTGTTCATTGCCTTGAGGATGGCTGACTGATGACTTCTTGTGCTTGACTCCCAACCTATTCATCTCCTCGGTGAAAGCATCAGAGAATTTTAAGCCATTGTCTGTTACTATAGTGTGTGGCACGCCAAACCGACACCATATGTAATCATGGATAAAGTTTATGGCGTTCTCTTCAGTGATCTTTGCTAGTGGTTTCGTCTCTACCCACTTGGTGAAGTAATCGACTGCCACAATTACATATTTGTTGCTCCCTTTGGCTAATGGGAACGGTCCAATGATGTCGACTCCCCACATGTCGAATGGCCATGTCGGTATGACCAAGCTTTTCTCTACGGCAGGTACTTTGGGTAAGTCGGAGTAGCGTTGACATTTGTCACACCTCTTTACATAGGCTTGGGCATCCTCCCTCATATTTGGCCAATAGTAGCCAAGCGTGATGATCTTATCGGCAAGGGTTCTGGCCCCCGGGTGTCCCCCACAAACTCCCCCATGCACCTCGGCGAGGAGTTTCTCGATGCTCTTTGGCGCAACACATCTAAGGAGGGTCTGGAGAATGACCTTCTGTACAGGATGCTGTTCCAGACTATGTATCTTGCCGTCTTCTTTTTGATTGATTTGGCCTCTAGCTCGTCTTCAGGAAGCTTTCCCTTCTCCAAGTAGTCCTTGTAGTCGTCGATCCATGTCCTTTCCTCATCATCTAGGAGCAAAATCTCCAGTCTTTCATAAGCAGGCTGGTCGGTGTAGATGATTAAGGGATCCGAGTCTTCAGCTGTTGCCATCTTTGAAAGCAGGTCGGCTTCCAGGTTGTATTCTCTACCAACTTGCCGTATATCCCAGAACTCAAAGTTCTTGGTCAGGTTTAGGACGAGGTCTTTGTACTTGGTCAGCATGTGGTTTTCGGTGTTGTATTCCCCTTTAACTTGATTCACCACCAGTTGGGAGTCGCTGTATGCTACCAATCTCGTTGCACCGAAGAACTTGGCTCTTTCAAGTCCCAGGATTAGGGCCTCATATTCAGCTTGATTATTTGAGGCAGGGAACTTGAACCTGATAAAATCACGTGCAACATGCTCACCGGCAGGGCTAGTCAAGTAGACTCCGACGCCGCTTCTACCTTGGGTAGTTGACCCGTCGGTGTATAGGACCCAACAGTTGGGCGGTAGCTCTTCCAAGGGATCTCTATCCATAGGGAACTTCCTTTTTCGGGTGGTCGCCGTATGTTCACTTGTGAAGGCGGTCTCGACTAAGAAATCAGCAAGCGGTTGGGCCAGAAGAGTCTTCCTCGGCTTGTAGGTTATGTCGAATTCGGTCAGTTCGATTGACCAGTTAAGTAGGCGTCCTGAGTTGTCCATCTTGTGAAGTATTTTTCTAAGAGGAGCGTTGGTGTAGACCGTGATTGGATGAGCCGAGAAGTAGGCTCGTAATTTTCTGGCCGCAATTACCAAGGCATAAGCAATTTTTTCGGCATTGAAGTATCTGCTCTCGGTATCTGACAGTGCCTTGCTGACGTAGTAGACCGACTTCTGGACGCCGCCTTCTTCTCTAACGAGTACAGCTGCTACGGCTGGTCGGTCGCTGCTAAGAAGACGTGCAATGTCTCTCCCATGACTGGGCTGCTAAGTAGAGGTGGAGAGCCGAGGTAGTCTTTCAGTTGTTGGAACGAGGTCGAGCACTCAGGCGTCCAAGCAAAATCCTTCTTTCCCTTCAAGGCTTTGAAGAAGGGGAGGGATTTTTCTGCCGATTTGGCGATAAACCTACCGAGTGCTGCTACTCTCCCGTTCAACCTTTGAACCTCTTTGATACAAGTCGGCTCCCTTATGTCAATCAAGGCTTGGATCTTTTCTAGATTAGCCTCGATGCCTCGCTGAGAGACCATGAAACCTAGAAACTTGCCCGCGGTAACCCCGAAGACGCACTTGCTAGGGTTGAGCTTCATATCGTTAGCTTTCAGGTTGTCAATGGTTTCTTTCAATCTGGTATATGGCTGCCGATCTTGGTCTTTATCACCATGTCATCAATGTAGGCCTCCATGTTCCGGCCTATCTGAGATTTGAAGACCTTGTTCACCATCCTCTGATACGTGGCTCCTGCATTCTTTAGACCGAAAGGCATCATGACGTAGCAGTATACGCCGCCTGCAGCTTGAAAGGCCGTCCTTTCTATGTCGTCCTCGGCCATTTTGACTTGATGATAGCCAGAGTAAGCGTCCAAGAAACTGAGGGTTTGATGGCCGGCAATGGAGTCTACGAGCTTGTCAATCCTGGGGAGGGGATAGCTATCTTTGGGTCAGGCCTTGTTCCAGGTCCGTAAGTCCATGCACATCCTCCATTTGCCATTGTGCTTCTTTACCATGACGACGTTGGCAAGCCACTCGGGGTATGATGCCGGATTTGAGGAGTTTGTCGACCTCGGTCTCAATTTCTTTTTCCTTGTCGGTAGAGAAGACTCGTCTTGTCTGCTTGACCGGTTTGAAGAACTTGTTGACTTCCAGTTTGTGGAGAGCGACAGCTCCTTTACTCCCACCATGTCATCCACTTTCCAGGCAAATACGTCCAAGTTGTTTTGGAGTAGGGATATGAGCTCTTCTCGTTCTTGTTGGGAGAGTTGCTTCCCAATCTTTACTTTCTGATCTGGATAGTCTGGGTTGATGACGACCTCGTCTAACTGATCCACCGGTTTAAGTTCGGGGCCGTCTCTGAACTCTAGGGTCTCGACAATGATCTGCTTGACCTTCTCCTTGTCCTCCCCTTCCAAACTTAGGTTTTCCATGTCCAACAGTTTCTCGATCTCGGTTTCCATATCAGTCGGCCGTGTGGCCCCCGAGCTTGGGACGACGGCGAGAGCCAAGTTATTCGGTTCGTCCGAAGCTGTGTTTATCGAGATGCAGCCGAAGCCATCTAAGCCGTAAGTAACCTCGGCCTTAGTTGGGACGTCGTTGTCAAGAATAACCCACTCTTCAGGTTCATCTTCAACAGTCGCCAATATAACACCGATATGTGGCGTCGAGGTTGTAACCGTGGTTGATTTTGAAACCGTGATTCTTTAATCAGGAGTATCAATCTCCATCTTGGCCTTTGCTTTCCTGGACTTCATCACATGCTCCAAAAAATCTCTCGGCGACCCTGGGACGCACCCAATTCCAGCCGGGGTGGGGAACTTCACCTGTTGGTGGGGGAGAGAGGCAACCAGTCCCAACTTTCCTTGACTGGGTGCACCTAGGATAGCATGGTAATCACTGTCTAGATGCATGACTATGAAGGTGACCGTGGCCGAGGTCTTGTAGGGATGAGTGCCGACTTCCAAGAGTAAGTCGACGGTTCCTTTGGCATCGGCCTTATGATTAGTGAATCCTTCTAGCCTTCCATTATATGGGGTCAGCATTGTATCAGGAAGTTCCATCTCTTTAAAGGTGCGATAGTATAGCACATCCTTGGCCTCCGGAGTCTATGAGGAGCCTGTCTGACTCGCAATTATCAATGCGGCCTGTGATGACCAATGGTTGTTCTCTCATTGCACGGTTTCCCGCCAACTCATTCGGAGAAAAACTGATCACTTCCTCCCTCTCATGGATCCAGGGAGGGATGTGGAAGACTTTACTTAGCTCGTAAATCTGCTCCTTGAGTTTTTTGTTTGATGGAATTTCCTCTCTGATCACGCCTATCAACCTGGCCCGAGGTGGCCTATCTACCTGATCATTGTTTTTGTCTTCCTCCCTTGGGAATTTATTGTCCTTGGCCATGAACTGATTGAGCTTTCCTTGATCGGCCAATTTCTGTAGAATCTTCTTCAGAGCAAAACAGTTCTCGGTGTCGTGGCCGTTATCTCTGTGATAGGAGAAATACTTTGTGGTATCCCTCGGGTATTTCGGGTTGTCTTTTAGAGGCTTGGGGTTGGGGAGATCCACCAGACTCATGATCTCAGAGATCGGTTTATTGAATGTGGTGAATGTCTCGGTCCCCCTGGTCCTGTTTTTGCCTTTGCCGTTTCCCCGTTGGTCCCCTGGGACGAGTTCCCGTTATGCGACTTGTCATGATCTCGGTCTCGTTCCCTATGACCATATAACGTCTTTTTCTTCTCCTCGGCGATGGCCGTGGCGTAAGCACATGGTACAATTCGGCTTTTGTGAGGGGCTCTCTGACCGACAATTCATAAGTTAACTGGTCTGACCTGTGACAATTCGTAAAGCATACAATTATCTCCCTGTCGGTCAGGCGTTCTTCTATTGAGTCGGCAAGGTCCCTAAACCGGTTGTAGAAGCTTTGGACTTCCTTACCCCTTCCTTACCCCAGCGGTAGCAAAATACTCCAAAAATTGTGATTTCAACTTGGCAAAGGAATTGATGCTGCTTTTCTCTAGGTCCATGAACCAGGACCGAGCTGCCTTTGTTAAGGTGCTTGCAAAGGCCTTGCACAACACGTCATCCTGATTGGACACTAGGGCTATGGTGGCCTCAAAGGCTTGGATTTGATCCAGAGCATCGGCGTTGCCGGAGTATTTGTCTAGATGTGGGAGCTTTAATTGTGGATTAGGTGGTGCATCCTTAATCCTCTGCGCGAAAGGGCGCATAGTATCGTAGTCATTATTGGGTTTCCGTGCCCCTGATTCATCATCTCAATGTTGTCGAGCCTTTCTCTAAGGTCTACAATGTCCCTTGTGCTGAATGCCGAGGTATGACTGGAACTGACTATGCTTCGGTCTCGGTGTCTCCTTTCACCTTGGTTTGGTTTGAAGCGATGCCTTGAAGGAGTACGGCGAGGTGGAGTGTGCCGGGGTGGATCCTGTCGGGGTGGTGTGCGCCTTGGTGGATCCTGTCTGAGAGGTGAATGACGTCGGGCGTCCCCACGACGTCTTTCCTCTATAATTCCCACTCCAGGGGATTCATCTTCTTGTTCTTCCCGGCGGCGATTAATGTGGTCTCTTAGGTCTCCATCTAGATTGAGTCTTCCTAACCGTCCGTCTTGGCGACTTACACGGCTCCTGGGAGGCACATCCCGTCTACGATTTTGTAGGGGATCCCTTCTTCTCACTCTGTCGTCCAGATTTGTCCCCCTCGTTCCAGACGGCTGGAGTAGGTTAGCCAAGGAATTTTCGGGGTCAAGTTCTAACAGGGCCCGCTGTGCGTCGGCCAGCTGTTGGAGTGTGTGAACATTCTGTTGAAGCAATGTTCTCTTGTCCAATGGCAGCGGCTGTGATGGCCCTGCTTCATTGTTTCGGGATCCTGTCCGTCGGCGGCGCCCATATTGATTAACAACATTGGGGGCCGGCCCCTTTGAACGGGTATGCATTCCTCCCCTTTGTGCGGGTGCTGTAGGTGGGAGCCTTTGGTTCTGTGCGGCAGCGTTTGTGTTTTCGGGGGGCGGTGCATCCCTTGTGGTTTCTTTAGAAGGGGTGGCTTCTCGCCCGTCAACCAATTCTCCGGCCATGGTCTGGAATTATCTGGCTAAAGAACTGACCAATCGGACTTCCGGCAATGGAACCAAACTGATGACGCCAAAATCTGGTTGGATCAGCCTTCGTCTAGCGGTTCGGATAATCCCAGCGACAGTTCTTGATGGCCGGATCTGCACACACGAAACAAACGTAAACTACACCGGGGCTTCACCGGCGAAGGCCCTCCGGTGTAAGAATAAGGATATGGTATGTAACAAAAGAGATCAATTGACTAGATTAGAGCCAAAAGTTCATTTCCCTCTCCCGTTGTGAGGACCTGTTTATATAGGCGTGGGTGAATGAGTCGTAGCTTGTTAGAGAAGCTAGGATGCCCGTGCTGATGTAGGACTCGCATTCCTTGGAGATAGACTCCTGATAAGGATGGATGATATCCTGTTATCTGATATAAGAGATATCCTAGTTTAGATAAGGATTCTTTAGTTTCAGAGTTGTAACATAACTCTGTAAGAGGTTTCCCAACGATAATGGGAGGTTTCTGATGTAAGTCGGCCCGTCATCTAACTCGGCTCGTTAATGAGGCCGGCTAGGGATTAGGCTGCTCGGACTCGGCCTAGGCAAGGACTGCCTGCTCGGCCTTACTGATGTCGACCTATAAACATGGGCTTCTTAGACTCGGCCTAGGCGAGGTCTGCCTGTCTGGCCTAAGTGACGTCGGCATATGAGCAAATGGGCCTTGTTGTATGGGCCTTATGGTGTATGAGCCCAGAGTTTATGGGTCCCATTTAACAAGGTCGGTTTATGTCGTTCAGCGAACTTAAAAAATATAAAACTTGAAGATACATATCATTTTGAAATGATTGGAATATGTGTATTATTTTTAAATGAAAAATATACTCCCTCTGTCCCATAGTATATGTCAACCTCCCATTTACACAGAGATTAATAAATGATTGAAGTAATATACTCCCTCCGTCCCATACTTATTACTACTAAAAATAAGTGCACGGGATTAAAAAAATATGTTGGAAAAATAATTTTTTTAGTGGGTAGGAGAGATAAAATAAGTTAGTGGATAGTTGTTATGAGTGGGTAGGATAGAGAAAATTAAACATTTTAGATAATTAGCAATAAGTATGGGACACCTAAAACGGAAATAAGTAGCAATAAGTTTGGGACGGATGAAGTAAGTGTTATGATTATGAAAAGTAAAGTACGAGAGAGAATGTAGGGTAAGCAATAGTAAGTTGATTGGTGTTGTGAGTGTAAAAGTAAAGTAAGAGAGAGAATGAGTGGGAGATACAGTAAAAATTATTTGTCATTTAGAAAATGGATATATAATATGGGATCAAAAAGGAAAGGTAGACATATATTCTGAAACAGATGGAGAGTATATTTAAAATATCAAATATTTAATATTACCATACTCACAATCACTTCCACAATTTTTTAATCATACAAATGGAAATATGAACACTTACATTGTGCCGAGAGAGTATAAGGCTCCGTTTGTTTCGCGTAAAACAATTTCCGGAAAATGATTTCCCGAAAATGAAAATGTTTTCCGGAAAATGACATAAACATGTTTTTGGTTGTTTGGTAAATCTAAGAAAAATGTTTTCCAGAAAATATTTTCATATGAAAATAATAATAATTTAATATGAGGAAAAGAATTATAATGAGAAAAAAAATGAATGTGGGTGGAGATTTTGGGTTGGGGTAGGATGGGTGGTTGTGGGGGGGGGTGGGTGGGGTGGGGTGGGGGTGGGGTAGGGGGTGGGTGGGTGGGGTAGGTGGGGGTGGGGTGGGGGAGGTGTTCAAAAATAATTTCAATATGAGTATTTTTTATGTTTTTTTTTGGGGGTGGGGGTGGGGGTAGGTGGTAGGGGTGATGGGGTAGTGGGGGTAGGGAGCGCGAATGTGGGACTTGTTAAAAATAAGTTTAATAAGAGTAAAAAAAATTTAGTGGGGGTGGGTAGGGTGAGGGGTGGGGTAGTAGGGAGCGGGGGAGGTGTTCAAAAATAATTTTAATATGAGTGATTTTTTTTGTTTTTTTTTTTTTTTGGGGGGGGGGGGATGGGAGGTTGGTGGGTGGGGTGGGGTGGTGGGGGTAGTAGGGTAGTTGGGGAGGGGTGGAGGTGTTCATTTTATTTTTATTTTAATATGAGTGAAAAGAAGTTTTTATTTTTTATTTTTTGTGGGGGGGGGGGGGTGGTGGGGTAGGGTGGGGTGCTGGGGTAGTTGGGGGTGGTGGAGATGTTCATTTTTTTAATATGAATGAAAAGAAGTTTTATTTTTTTTGGTGGGTGGGTGGGTGGGTGGGGTGGGTGCTGGGGTAGTTGGGGTGGTGGAGATGTTCAATTTTTTTTTTTTTTAATATGAGTGAAAGAAGTTTTTTTTTTTTTTTTTTTTTTTTTGGGTGGGGTGGTGGGGTAGGGTGGGTGTGGGGAGGGTGCTGGGGTAGATGGGGGTAGTGGAGATATTCATTTTTTCAATATGAGTGAAAAGATTTTTTTTTTTTTGGGTGGGGGTATGGGGGTGGGGTGGGTTCTGGGGTAGTTGAGGGTGGTGGAGATATTCATTTATTTTTTTTAAATATGAGTGAAAAGATTTTTTTTTTTTTTGGGTGGGATGGGGTGGTGGGATAGGGTGGGGGTGGGGTGGGTACTGGGGTAGTTGGGGGTGATGCATAGGATGGATTAAGAAGGTGGTGTAGACTCCCGCCTTGGACCTCTCACCCCGATTGCATACAAAGTATTTTTATTTAACTTATTTTTGTTGATTTCTGTTACTTCGGTTAAGTTCCTAACTGATTCCGTTAGTTTTGGACTAAACTGCATAACAGAGTTAACTTTTAGGGTCATTCTGTCATTCTGTCCTTTTCTGCCGCGGGTGCTTCCGGAACTGTTAACGGGCTGCGTGCGCGTCTCGCCCCAAAAGCGGGACTCGCGCGCCTCCCATTATGGCAGTAACGGATTGCACCTTATTTCCCTCCCTTTTCTTATTTGCAACATCTCCCTTTTATCACAAAACACATCCTTTTTACATCCACATTCATCCCCCCTTTTATTCATTAACTCCCAATCCCATATTCTAGCCTTTTCATTAAAAACAAAATATTTCTTTTTATTATTATTTGATTTTCTTTCTTTTATTTATTTCATTTATTATTTTATTTATCTTATGTTCTATTGGTCAATTCCATCTCACATGGATTGACTAATTTCCTCCAACCTTTCCCTCTCTTTTTTACCTATAAAAACCTCCTTCTTCTACCTTGAAAAGGGACCTGAATCTCACATTTTCACTACACCTACACTATACACAAGTTCTCTCAACACATTTTCCCTACAAACAAACACTACACAAAGTGTTGCACAACCATTTCTCTACAAACAACACCATCTTCAAGTCAAAGTCTAAGGTCCTCTTTTCTAAAGGTACTTTTATTCTAGTCTTACTAGTATGCAATCCCCATCAATTGGGACATGACCAAATGACCACTTTACTACATTAAAGTTGGTTAAGGCCATCAATTGGTCATTTCCTATCCCCTCCGAACTACGACCGGCTTGATTCCTCCAAGGATACGTAGGAAACCTGAAAAGGTTCAGCCACCCGACCGACATGGTCATCTCTCATCCCCTGCAGTTGCATTTTCCCCGGCAGATGCATTTTCCCACAGATCAGACTTCTCCCCAGCAGAAGATGTTGCTCCCCACCAGTGGACAATCATTCCCAATTTCCCATCAGATCTGAACTACGTTTGGCTTGATTCCCCTGTGGATACGTAGGTCGCCTCCAAGGTTCAGCCGTTCCATCGATCCTTTCATCTGTTTTGAAACTCATGTTCCAGAACGGATCCTTCTTTTATCGTCGACCCTCCATTGCCTTGTAAGAAGGGTCGCCGAGGGCTACTGTTAGTACCCGATCTGAAAATGAGTTTATTAGGGCTTTCCCAAATATACAAGGACTTTATAGGAATTAGAAACCTTGCAAAGACTTGTCCCGGATTCCCAAAATATGTCTCATTATTCTAGAACACCCTAAATATGGTCAAAATATGGTTTCCTTAAACCATGCAGAAACCCTAGCTTAGGAATCGCGTCAGCCCGCAACCTTGGCCACGCGGCCAACCTTGCTGCGCCTCCGACCTTGGCCACGCGGCCACTCTTGTCACCGTCTTCAATCATGGCCAGGCGGCCAACCTTGCTCCGGATGATCCTGACCGTTGGATCTTCCCCTCAGTTTACTATATAAACCAATCTCAGCCTATTGGTTTAGGATCCCGATTTTGAGAGCTTTAAGTCCGAATTTTAGAGTTCTTAAACACAATTTGCTCCCTAATTAAGCATTCAAACACTCAAGAAGATCCAAGGTTTATTTCTTGCCAACATAGGTAAGTTTTCTAACTTTTTCTTCATGTTCTTGCATCATTTTTAATGTAGATCTTTTATATTCATGTTCTTACATGTTTATTCATAGTTTCTTCATATGCTTTGCATGTTCATTCATATGTTCATAATATGTTCTTCGTGTTCATAGATTAAAACCTTATTTATGCTATATTTAGGGTTGCGATCTTCATGTTAACATGTTATTTCATAGCCGATGATGATTTAGGGTTCATCAACCCAAGGATGATCTAGGAACTACTTCTAAACCCTAATCTTTAGGTAAATTCCCCCCTAATTATGCATGATCCCGATTCTTCTGCCTATTCTAAATTCTCCTCGAACTACGCTGACCTGAGCTTCTCACATTGAGAGGAACGTAGGCAATCTTCGGATCCGGTCTCAATCACTAACACGCTATATACACCGCATCATGATAGAAAGACCGATCAATTCGGGCAATAGGAGTGATAACGTGAATATTCTTCTCTTGTTGTAATTTGACCCCCGAACTCATTAACATGCTTTTCTCAATGTTTTGGCTATAATTAAAACGGCGTGGCGACTCTCATAATTTTAATGTTGCTATGAATATCCCAAATTCAAACACACGTATTCACAGTGGCGACTCCGCTGGGGACTGCTTTGAAACTTTTTCAAACTTAGTGGGTCTAACTTTCGTTTACATCATGATGCTTGCCATGTTTGCACATGCACACCTCACACTTTGCCATGTTAACACATACACCTCACACTTTGCCATGTTTACATATGCACCTCACACTTTGCCATGTTTGCACATGCACCTCACACCTTGCCATGTTTGCACATGCACCTCACACTTTGCCATGTTTACACATGCACCTCACACTTTGCCATGTTTGCACATGCACCTTGTATTTTTGCCATGTTAATATGTGTACCTTGTATTTTTTCAATACATGTATTTTTTGTACTTTCCCTATAGTACTAAGGTCAAACGAGACTTTGCTATGCTCCCTTGTACATTCTTATCCTCTCCCTCTTCTCTCTCTCTTGCATTGCGTTGCATCATTCAAGCATTCAAAAACTTCTCTCTTTTCTCCCTAAAAAGAATTAGTTTCTTGCCACACACTACCACTAGTCTGTGTCAGCACTGCACAGGTCCCCATTACCCGGAGTATTCGATGTGCAGGAATTTGTGCGCTACTGTCGCACTCTTTTCGAGTCACTCGTCTACTCCACTCACCGTGTACGTTCCACGAGCGGTGAGAACCTTTATCCTACCCGTGTCAACCCACATATAGAGATTAGGACACTCCTTGGACCAACCATTTAGGATGTAAATAAATGCAAAACTTTTCGTCAAATAAAATGTGCGTTGCATCTAGGCGACCTCTAAGGTCCATCGCTCACCCCTTGGGCCATCTATCAAAATTCCTCATCATGGCCTATCTAGGTTACCTACCCATCATTGCGATCCATTTGGGTCTACCCTTCATCTCGACCTGCTTTGGCCAAAATCCCACCATCCTTTGGCCTCTTAGGACAACTTTATCTACCTTTGACCTCCTAGGTCAACCTTTGACCCCTTAGGTCAACCTTACCACCCTTTGACTTCTTAGGCCAACCTTTGACCCTAGGTCAACCTTTGACCTCCTAGGTCAACCTTCTCCGCTCTTGACCTCCTAGGTCAACCTTATCACCTTCGACCCCTTAGGTCAACCTTTGACCCCCTAGGTCAACCTTAGGTCGACATTTGACCCCCTAGGTCAACCTTATCACCTTCCACCTCTTAGGTCAACCCTTGACCTCCTAGGTCAACCTTATCACCTTTGACCCCCTAGGTCAAACTTTATCATCTTTGACCTCTTAGGTCTACCCTTTGGCCTCTTAGGACAACTTTATCTACCTTTGACCTCCTAGGTCAACTTTGACCGCCTAGGTCAACCTTCCCAACCTTTGACCTCCTAGGTCAACCTTATCTACCTTTGACCTCCTAGGTCAACCTTTGACCCCTTAGGTCAGCCTTACCACCCTTTGACCTCTTAGGGAAACTTTGACCCCCTAGGTTAACCTTTGACCTCCTAGGTCAACCTTATTCGCCTTAGAGATCCTAGGTCAACCTTTGACCTCCTAGGTCAACCTTATCTACATTTGACCTCCTAGGTCTACCCTTGACCTCCTAGGTCAACCTTACCACCTTTGCCCCCCTAGGTCAACTTTATCGTCTTTGACCTCTTAGGTCTACCCTTGACCGCCTAGGTCAACTTTATCCGCCTTTTACCTCTTAGGTCTACCTTGACCTCCTAGGTCAACCTCATCACCTTCGACCTCTGAGGTCACCCCTCGACCTCTTAGGTCAACCTTTGACCCCATAGGTCAACCTCATCCGCCTATGACCTCTTAGGTCTACCCTTGACCGCCTAGGTCAACTTTATCCGCCTTTGACCTCTTAGGTCTACCCTTTTTTTTTTTTTTTTTTGAGAAACCAGGGCGGCACCTGGGAGGATTTTATTAATGATAAAATAAAGATACAAGAGGGGGACAACCACCCGACTTATTGCCGGATATGGAGCCAAACCTCAAAGACCAAATAATAAAATAAAGCCTAACAAAATAAAACCAAATAAGGAATAAAATCCAAAAGAAATTAAACCACCTTTGACCTCTTAGGTTAACCCTTGACCGCCTAGGTCAACCTCATCCACCTTTGACCTCTTAGGTCAACCCTTGACTGCCTAGGTCAACCTCATCCGCCTTTGACCTCTTAGGTTTACCCTTGACCGCCTAGGTCAACTTTATCCGCCTTTGACCTCTTAGGTCTACCATTGACCTCCTAGGTCAACCTTATCACCCTCGACCTCTTAGGTCACCCCTCGACCTCTTAGGTCAACCCTTGACCGCCTAGGTCAACTTTATCCGCCTCCGACCTCTTAGGTCAACCCTTGACCTCCTAGGTCAACCTTATCACCTCTGACCTCTTAGGTCAACCCTTGACCACCTAGGTCAACCTTATCACCTCCGACCCCTTAGGTCAACCTTATCAAGGTCAAACTTATCTACCTTCGACCTCTTAGGTCAACCCTTGACCCCCTAGGACAACCTTATCACATTTAACCCCCTGGGTAAACTTTATCATCTTTGACCTCTTAGGTCTACCCTTGACCCCCTAGGTCAACCTCACCCGCCTTCGACCTCTTAGGTCAACCTTTGACCCCCTAGGTCAACTTAATCATCTTCGACCTCTTAGGTCAACCTTTGACCCCCTAGGTCAACCTCATCCTCCTAGGTCAACCTTATCACCTTTGACCTCTTAGGTCAACCTTTGACCCCCTCGGTCAACATTATCACCCGTTGACCTCTTAGGTCAACCTTTGACCTCCTAGGTCAACCCAATCACCTTCGACCTCTTAGGTCAAACTTGGACTCCTAGGTCAACCTCATCCGTTTTCGACCTCTTAGGTCAATCTTTGATTCCATAGGTGAACCCAATTATCTTTGGTCCTAACCCGCTTAGGTCAAACCGTCATCTTAACCCACCTAGGTCATTATTTGACCCACCGTCGTCCAGACCAACCTAGGTCAACCCGTTTAGGTCCACACACCATCCTTGACCCATTTAGGTCAACTTGTCCGTCTTAGGTTAAAACTACCCCTTCACCTTTGACCCGTCAAGGTCACCCCGTGACCCACTTAGGTCGACTTACCTATCTTGGATCCATCTAGGTCAATCTCCAACCTTCCTTAGTCCACCAACCCGAAGAGGTCAACCTTAGACCCTCTTAGGTCAAACCATGTCTATCCCGCTTAGATCATCCCATAGGCAAACCGCTACAACCCTATCTTGATTCATTCACCATATAGGTCAATCCAACCTTTCTCAATTAGGTCGACCTATCCTACACCCATCTAGGTCAACCCACCATTATCGTCGCATCCTAGCTTGAACCATTTCTTGTCTCAAACCTTAGGTCAAACCTTAGGTCAAATTTAGGTCAAACCTTAAGTCAACCTTACCCGATTCCTATAGGTCTTCCTCACCCATGCTTGACTAAAGACCGAGTCATCTCCCTCTTTTTGACCCCTATGGTCATCTCTCACCTCTTTTAAAAGTCTAACTTGATTCGAACTACGGCGACCTGAGCCTCTTATTGTGTAGGACCTCTCCCTCATGATAAGGGGAACGTAGGCAACTTCGGCCCGGTCAAACTTTCAATTTTTTACAAAATGCATTTCAAAAATGTGGAGACCGACTCTTTTCTAAAAAATGATTTTATAACGATGCCTTATCATTAAATACGAATCTAATTCAACTAAGAGGCTTAATTCTTTCATGACTAGAGTTCTGCATCATGTCGGCTGCAAAGAACATCGAAGTTGCAACTGAAGCTGCTACCCAAGATCCCGAGACAATCCTCTACACCGGTACTGCTCTCAGTAAGCAAGCATCCACTTCGAAGCCATCCTCGATGAACAAGAAATCCACTTTAAGGCCATTCTCAACGAGCAAGCAACACACTTTCAGAAGGAGATGCATAAGACGCTAAGAAATATCGAGAGGCGCCATTTGTCTGACATTCGTGGCGTTTATGATTACCTCAACCGAGTTCTCCCTCTTGCTCAATGTCAACACCCGTACGCTCCTCAAATGTACGGGCCGCCATAGACTTTCCCCGTCAGGATGCCTCCTATGACTACTCATCAACAAGGGGTACCGGTACCTAAATCACCCTCAAAGACAGTTCGTGAAAGGAAGGACGAGCGCGAATTCGACGACTTAGGTATGCCGTTAGCCAAATTCTTCAAAGGTTTGGTTCGAGCCGGCAAGTTGGCTCCTCTACTCAACTATGAACCAAACAGGGTAAGACCAGACTTGGATCCCTCCAAATACTGCAAATATCACCAGTACATTGGGCATGACACTGAAGGTTGCCTCCAATTGAAAAAGCAGATCCAAAGCCTCATTGATAGCGGAGCCATCACCCGCGATAGGAATGCATGGGCGTGAGCAAAGTCCAAACAAGAAAGAGCAAACTGGGGCTACCTCTTTAAATAATAAATAAAAAGGGTCATTCAGTCTTCATAGGTTCTAGAGTGTCTTTAGTCAAAAGTCCACCTTGGACTATCTTTGTTTCTTTAGTAAAAGTCCACCCCGGATTAGTCGTTTTTCTTTCAAATAATAAAAGAGTCTTTATTTCTTTTCTCTCTAGACTTGAGACATAATCTTGCATAAATCAATTCCACGAAAATTGTCTTATTCACCATCTTCACTTGATTGCTATTCTTTATATGATGAATTAATCTTAATCTTACTCATTAATGACGACTCATTAAAAGGTAAATGGACCCACAAACCATTCACATAACTAAGTACACAATTAGTCTCAAGATAACAAATGCTTTGACCAATTGGGATGAACGATCACTTTCTATTCTCTCTACATTCTACCCCCATACACTCTCTCTACACACTCACCCCTTGTACACCCTTCATGTACACTCTCTATATACACCTTCTCCCATACACTATCCTCATACGCCTCTCATCCCACCATTAGACCCCTTTTCCATACGGTCATGACAAAGAAATGGACTGCGGTTGCTCATCATCAAATAGACATCCATGCTGCCACATTTAAGGGGTTGTTTGTTCCTTCATAAGTACTACATGCTGATACACCGGGGCTGTCCGTATCCCATCGCAAATATAAAAGGAATGTACGAGTCATTCATGCCATTAATAGGTGCACGTGATAATCCAATGGAGCTCTACCGGTGAAGATCAAGGGGCTAAGATGCCCGCCGCCAGCAAAAGGCCGCTTGAACTATAAGGAGGCTACCTTGCAATCGAGAGAGGAGAAAGAAAACTAGGGGCTCGTCTTGCCCAATGTTTCATGTACAAATGTATATATATATATATATATATATATATATATATATATATATATATATATATATATATATATAATATATATAAGGGGCTCGCTAGGTCGAAACCCAAAAGGGCGACCTAGGCAAAAGTTAGAGCATTGCACAAAAAGAAAGCCCGCTAGGTTGAAAACCCGAAAGGGCGGCCTAGGCAAAAAAGGGTGTGCACAAAAAAATAAATAAAAATAGAAGGGGATATCACCATAGAAAAGTAAAAGTCCCATTTTATTTTCACTTCAAATGTTCTATTTTTCTTTCTTTCATACAAAGAAGATTAACATGGAGCAATCCACCGCAATGAGCTGCAATGAAGCAATCCAAAGCAACAAGCTACAACGGAGCAACCTATCACGACAAATGAACCTCATACTCAAACCCAACTCCATCATCAGCCAGGATATCCCCGAACTACGCGGACCTGAGCTCCTCAACTTAAGGAGAACGTAGGCAACCTCCCGGTTCGGTCCAAAATATACACAGCCCACCTTGAGCCAATTTCCTTTCTCTTCTCTCTTCCCCATATATTTCTACTTCTGATCTCTTCACTCGCAATTGATCAAAACATTTATTAATTTGAGGCTACTTGTTTACCAATTAACCATAACTCATTAACTAATCAACGAGGTCCATTCTCGAGCAATCAAATGAGAATCTTGAATAAAACAATTTTCAAATGTCTCGACAAGTCTTCTGTTCTACAATCTAGGAAAGAGCTAAACACTTACTTTCTGTCAAGCAAGGGCTTCCTCCCTTTTGTACATATATACACTCAGTTGTCCAAAGAGTCAAAATGTCAGTACTATCTCTCTCTCTCTTACTCTCCCCAAAATGCCCCCGCATGTTTTCATACAATTCTTTTTCTTTTTTGGAGTCGACTGAATGATTTCTTAAAAAAAAAAAAAAATAATAATTAAAAAATTGACGCAAAAGAGATGCCCGCTAGATTGAAAACCCGCAAGGGCGGTTTAGGCAGAAAAAAGGGTGCGTTTTAAAAGAGGTAGGATACCCCGCTCTACGCAACTGGGGCTTCCCTAACAATAAAGGACAGACCATAAGGTTTTCTCAAAGAATGCCGGGGCTTCATCAAGCACATACTTAGAGAAGAGGACTCCTCATCATCAAGCTCGACGTAGGATTTCTCAAAGGAGGGAGGATACCCGTTCATCAAGCTAGAGCGTCCCCAACAAAATGGGTCGACTATGCGCTTTCTCGGAGAACACCGGAGCTTCAACAAGGAAGGACATCCCTCATCGCCGAGCTCGGCACATGACGAACACTTTGAATTTGTTAGAATCATAACTAATTATAAGGCATCTTTATAAAATCATAACACTTTCAAAAGTATTCTCTTCCCTGACACTTTGTTTATAAACCCGCACTCTCGATCTCCACAAAATTGTAAAAACATCCTCGATCCATCTGAGACCCATCTCCATGATTCTTGAGTTGACTCGGTCCTTTACCCTATCTCCTACACTTTAGGGAACCCCTAGGCCTAAACCCTCAACTCTCTACGTCCCAATCTGACTTGATTCAAAACCTTAGGTCCCGCACCTACCCGGTCAGTCTTACATAGGTTACACCATAACCCCTTAGCTCGACCCTCCATAAGTTAGTAGCGTGACTCCTAAAGCCTTAACCAGTCTACCGAATCCAAATCCTTAGAATGACCCATTAGGTCCCGAACCTACCGGTCTCGAGTCTACCTGATCTCTTAGATCCCAAACCTACCAATATATATTCATCCTTACCTTGTCCAGACTATGTCTCCCTTATCCTCTTAGGTCCAACCTCTTAGGTCTACCCAGTCTAACCTATTGAACGATCCCTTAGATCCCAAGTCCATTCAAGTCTACCAAGCGCCTACCTTGTAGGTCTCTAGCATATCCGATCCACACTTTAGGTCTCAACTCCTAAACCCTTTAGATCACAAAAATGTCTACCCTCTAGGTCTATAACCTTAGATGTCGACCCTTAGAACTCTTTAGTTCCCAAGCCTGCTCGGTCCAACAATGCCATCTACGCCTACCGTCATACCCAAACCATGGCCCTGCCACTCTTAAACCTAGTGTCACTCCTTAGCTTCAAAAGACTTCCTAGTCTGACCTTCAACCCCTTAGGTCTCTAACCTACTTAATCCGAGCCGAGTCCAAACCTCGCCACCTACAAGGTCCACCCTTGAACTCTATGGATCTCAAACCTTCTTCTCCACGAGTCCAAACCTCAAACGTGCTCGAACGCATAGACCTCCCGCGTACCGTGATATGCCATAAAGATATCAAAACCCGTCCAGTCAAAAATCGTGCGCTTAACACCTTTGGTCCCATCCTAACCTACCTTCGCAATGCCAAACGAGCTTATTCACACGCATGACTTCTAAGACAAAATTAAGTCCTAAGCATACCCAATCCTGTTAGGTACCTATTGCATTCGAGCAAAGTCTTTGAGACTCAAGTCCATACCTATGCGCCAACATGGTCACATATCCAAACCCATTTCCCGCACCTATGGTTCACACCTAGCCTAACTTTCAAACACTCTTGGATCCAAGCCCGACATGCGTATTAGGTCTCCTTGTCCGACCTCAAGCCTGCTTGGTCCTAACCCATAACGCGGTTTCTCTAGGACAAAAGACTTACCCGCTTGAAAGCCTTATGTCCCAACGCTACCCTGCCTAGCCTTCGATCTCCTAGATCTCACGCCTACCATTCCATTAGGTCCCGGTCTCCTTAACACATGTCTGAGTCTTACCCTAGCTAAACCCTAGCACTCTAGCCTAGGTCTAACCTATCGAGCCTATCTAGCCATGAGGTATCAAGCTCACCTGCCCCAAACCGCAACACTCTTAGACCTCAAACTTTCTCGGTCTAAACCAAGACAAACCTTCAAATGATTTCGGTCTCCAAACCCTAGCCTCAAGCCTAGGTAGTCACCTTCTATTCAAAGCCTAGCCTTAAACCTAGGTAATCGCATTCCCTCTAAACCCTAGTCCCAAACCTAGGTAATCGCCTTCTCTCTAAACCCTAGCCTCAAGCCTAGGTAGTCACCTTCTATCCGAAGCCTAGCCTTAAACCTAGGTAATCACATTCTCTCAACCCTAGCCTCAAGCCTAGGTGGACACATCCTCTACAAACTCTAGCCTCTAGCCTAGGAGTCACATGCGCTTCGAACCCTAGCCTCAAGCCTAGGTAATCACATCTTCCCAAACCCTAGCCCCAAGCCTAGGTAATTACATCCTTCCAAACCCTAGCCTAAAGCCTAGGAAGTTACATCCTTCTTAAACCCTAGCCTTGATCCTAGGTAGTCACATTCCCTCCAAACCCTAGCCTCAAGCCTAGGTAGTCGATATTCTTTCCAAACCCCAGCCTCAAGCCTAGGTAGTCACATTCTTCCAAACCCTAGCCTCGAGCTTAGGTAGTTACATTCTTTCCAAACCCTAGCCTCGAGCCTAGGTAGTTACATTCCTTCCAAACCGTAGCCTCAAGCCTAGTTAGTTACATTCGCTCCAAACCCTAGCCTCAAGCCTAGGTAGTTACGTTCACTCCGACCCTAGCCTCAAGCCTAGGTAATCACATCTTCCAAACCCTAGCCTCAAGCCTAGGTAGTCACGTTCCCTCCAAACCCTAGCCTCAAGCCTAGGTAGTCGCATTCTCTCCAAACCCTAGCCCCATGCCTAGGTAATTACATCCTTCCAAACCCTAGCCTAAAGCCTAGGAAGTTACATCCTTCTTAAACCCTAGTCTCGATCCTAGGTAGCCACATCCTTCCTAAAACCTACCCTCGAGCCTAGGTAGTCACATTCCCTCTCAACTCTAGCCTCAAGCCTAGGTAGTCGATATTCTTTCCAAACCCTAGCCTCAACCTAGGAATCGCGTTCTCCCCAAACCCTAGCCTCAAGCCTAGGTAGTCACATATCCTTAAGCCTAGGAAACCGCAACATCCTCTTTAACCCTAGCCCAAGTTCTAGGGAATTTCTAAAGCCCCGCATGCAACATCATTTCCAAATTCCGAAACCCTAGTCTCGAAACCTAGGAATTTACAATATCAATCCCCGGTCTTATTGAACCCTAACCCAAAACCTAGGATACAATGCCCCTGTCCCAAAACTTGATCGACCCTAGCCTCGAGCTTAGGATTCAGCAATCTCTCCAAACCCTAGCCTCGAGCCTAGGTAGTCGCATTCTCTCCAAACCCTAGCCTCAAGCCTACCGTATTCACTCTAAACCCTAGCCTCGAGCCAAGGTAGTCCCATTATCTCCAAAACTTAGCCTCAAGCCTAGGTAGTCACATTCGCTCTAAACCCTAGACTCGAGCCTAGGTAGTCGCACTCTTTCTAAACCCTAGCCGCGGGCCTAGGAGACCATATCCTCACTCAACCCTAGCGACGAGCTTAGGATCCAGCATTCCCTTCAAACCCTAGTCCTAGACCAGGAAATTCCTTCACCTTAGTCTCAAAGTATAGGGAGCTTACAATCCTTAACCTTAAAACCTAGTCTAAAGCCTAGGTTACCACGAACATTTCCAAGCCATAGTCACCATCCCAGAAAATGGTGAACCCTAACATCAAGCTTAGTAACCCTCCACAAAATCAATCCCTCTTTCCAGTGGTCCCTAGTCTCAAGCCTAGGAAGTCACAACCTTTCTAACTCCCAGACTTATGTCTAAAAGCCAACGCCTTTGCAACCTCTGAGCCTACCACAACTCTAAGCCCTAGCCTCGAAGCCTAGGATATTTCTAAAACCCTAGTCCCAAATTTGCGGTCCTTAACGCCAGTTTTCCTGAAACTTCTAAACCCTAATCTTTAGGTCCTCATTCCTCAAAAGCCTTAGGTCCTACCCTAAGCAACCAACCAAAAGGTTCCTTACCTAATACCTTGGCTTGTAGCCTCGTCTTATGCATTCCCTCCTAATTTAAGACAAGTGGAACCCAAACACTATGCTCTCCATGATTATCCTTGCTCACAAGATATTAGAGACTCCCCGAGAGTCCCTCACCTCTATGACTCCCCAAGAGTCTATCACCTTTGTGACTCCATGAGAATTCATCCCTTTTGCAACTTCATAACAATCCGTCATCTTCGCGGCTCATGATAAGTTCGCCAGTTTATTATGACTCTGCAAGGGTCTATTGTCCTTTAGAACATCATTTGGTTTTAGAAAACCTAAAAATCTCTAAATTATCCTTTGTTTTAAAAACTATCGTGGTGACCGGGAGTTATCCCTACTACACGAATGTTTCATCTCTTTAAAAACTATCGTGGTGACCGGGAGTTATCCCTACTGCACGAATGTTTCATCTCTTTAAAAACTATCGTGGTGACTGGGAGTTATCCCTACTGTACGAATGTTTCATCTCTTTAAAAACTATCGTGGTGACCGGGAGTTATCCCTACTGCACGAATGTTTCATCTCTTTAAAAAACTATCGTGGTGACCGGGAGTTATCCCTACTGCACGAATGTTTCATCTCTTTAAAACTATCGTGGTGACCGGGAGTTATCCGTACTGCACGAATGTTTCACCCCTTTAAAAACTATCGTGGTGACTGGGAGTTATCCCTACTGCACGAATGTTTCATCTCTTAAAAAACTATCGTGGTGACTGGGAGTTATCCCTACTGCACGAATGTTTCATCTCTTTAAAACTATCGTGGTGACCGGGAGTTATCCCTACTGCACGAATGTTTCATCTCTTTAAAACTATCGTGGTGACCGGGAGTTATCCCTACTGCACGACTGTTTCATCTCTTTAAGAACTATCGTGGTGACCGGGAATTATCCCTACTGCACGAATGGTTCATCTCTATAAAACTATCGTGGTGACTAGGAGTTATCCCTACTGCACGTACGTTTGTTATTGCTTTGTTATATTATCGCGATGACCGAGAGTTGTCTCTACTTCGCGTACGTTCCGTTGAAATTTGCAGAGGCCCATCTACCTCTATATTGCGTAATATCCAGCACTTGTTATTTTATAAATTGCGATTGACAGAGGCCCGTCTATCTTTATATCGCATAAGCTCCGGCTATTACCATTTTACCATCTTGGGATTATTTAGACCCCGCCGTCTATATGTCTCACACCATTGTCACCCTTACCTTCTTTCCCCCCAATATTTGTTAGTTCGATCATGATTGGCAGAGACCCGTCCATCTCTAATTGCGAGAGTTCCAGCATTTATTATTTTAGCCCATCTTGAGATTATTTAGACGCCATAGTCTTTATGTCTTGCACCATTATCACCCCTACCTTCTTTCCCCAATATTTGCTTAGGATTCGTATGATTGCAGAGACCCGTCCGCCTCTATGTCATGCACATCCTAGATCGATCGTAATTGGCAGAGGCCCGTTCGTCTCTAATTGCAAGAGATCCAGCATCTATTATTTTAGCGCGATCGGCAGGAACCCGTCCGTTTTTTATTGCGTTTACCCCGGCAGTTACCATTTCTACCTTGAGGCCATTTAGACGCCGTAGTCTTTATGTCTCACCCCGTTTCCCTTACGAATGTTCATCCTTCATACAGGATAGTATCCGTAGGATTGTTATCCCCAGCAGAAGCCTGATGTCTTCATTTCCCTTACGAATGTTCAGTCTTCATACAGGATAGTGTCCGTAGGATTGTTATCCCCAGCAGGAGTCTGATGTCTCGTTTCTTTCTTCCTTCTTCCCCAGTACATCCGAACTACGACCGACTTGATTCCTCCGAGGATACGTAGGAAGCCTGAAAAAGGTCAGCCACCCGACCGCCTTGGTCATTTCCTATCCCCTCTGAACTACGACCGGCTTGATTCCTCCGAGGATACGTAGGAAGCCTGAAAAGGTTAAGCCACCCGGCCGCCTTGGTCATTTCTTATCCCCTCCGAACTACGACCGGCTTGATTCCTCCAAGGATACGTAGGAAACCTGAAAAGGTTCAGCCACCCGACCGACATGGTCATCTCTCATCCCCTGCAGTTGCATTTTCCCCGGCAGATGCATTCTCCCACAGATCAGACTTCTCCCCAGCAGAAGATGTTGCTCCCCACCAGTGACATCATTCCAATTTCCCATCAGATCTGAACTACGTTTGGCTTGATTCCCTGTGGATACGTAGGTCGCCTCCAAGGTTCAGCCGTTCCATCGATCCTTTTATCTGTTTTGAAACTCATGTTCCAGAACGGATCCTTCTTTTTATCGTCGACCCTCCATTGCCTTGCAAGAAGCGTCGTCGAGGGGCTACTGTTAGTACTCGATCTGAAAATGAGTTTATTAGGGCTTTCCCAAATATACAAGGACTTTATAGGAATTAAAAACCTTGCAAAGACTTATCCCGGATTCCCAAAATATGTCTCATTATTCTAGAACACCCTAAATATGGTCAAAATATGGTTTCCTTAAACCATGCAGAAACCCTAGCTTAGGAATCACGTCAGCCTGCAACCTTGGCCACGCGGCCAACCTTGCTGCGCCTCCGACCTTGGCCACGCGGCCACTCTTGTCACCGTCTTCAATCATGGCCAGGCGGCCAACCTTGCTCCGGATGATCCTGACCGTTTGGGATCTTCCCCTCAGTTTACTATATAAACCAATCTCAGCCTATTGGTTTAGGATCCCGATTTTGAGAGCTTTAAGTCCGAATTTTAGAGTTCTTAAACACAATTTGCTCCCTAATTAAGCATTCAAACACTCAAGAAGATCCAAGGTTTATTTCTTGCCAACATATGTAAGTTTTCTAACTTTTTCTTCATGTTCTTGCATCATTTTTAATGTAGATCTTTTATATTCATGTTCTTACATGTTTATTCATAGTTTCTTCATATGCTTTGCATGTTCATTCATATGTTCATAATATGTTCTTCGCATGTTCTTCGTGTTCATAGATTAAAACCTTATTTATGCTATATTTAGGGTTGCGATCTTCATGTTAACATGTTATTTCATAGCCGATGATGATTTAGGGTTCATCAACCCGAGGATAATCTAGGAACTACTTTTAAACCCTAATCTTTAGGTAAATTCCCCCCTAATTATGCATGATCCCAATTCTTCTGCCTATTCTAAATTCTCCTCGAACTACGCTGACATGAGCTTCTCACATTGAGAGGAACGTAGGCAATCTTCGGATCCGGTCTCAATCACTAACACACTATATACACTGCATCATGATAGAAAGACCGATCAATTCGGGCAATAGGAGTGATAACGTGAATATTATTCTCTTGTTGTAATTTGACCCCCGAACCCATTAACATGCTTTTATCAATGTTTTGGCTATAATTAAAACGGCGTGGCGACTCTCATAATTTTAATGTTGCTATGAATATCCCAAATTCAAACACACGTATTCACAGCACCAAAGTCGCTCCTTTCGCATATTAGAATTCTTGGAAATGAATAATGATGCCTAAACCATATCTCCATTGCACGCCCTTGCGAACAATGATTTGTAACGCCCAAACGCTCTTCCAAGTAATACTGGTCACTGTGCACAATCGGTATTCAGAAAATCCCTAAACAGAGAAAATATAGTGTTTAAAACACAAAAAATGAAAGCATTTGGTTGATAATAAATACCCAACCAAGCATATGAAACATTGTAACAAAAAAAAACATTATACAAAGACTCTCAATACAATTGAGAAAATACAATCGCTCTCGACGAAGGAGAGAAAACAACGGCTCTCGACAAAAAGGAGAAAACATAAATCCAAGACTTATTGAATATAAACAAAGAAAATTGAATAATGGTGTTAGTGGTGGTGGCGGAGGGTGTTGATGATGGCAGTATTCTAAAAATCAGTCTAGGCGGTGCCTAGGCGCTAGGCGGCCACCGTCCGCCGCAATTTCCTCCTAGGCGGTGACTTTAGGCGTTCAGGCGACTAATCGGTGGTAAGTCGGCGGTTAGGCGGGTTAGGCGGTCTGGGAGGCTGTTAGGTGGACTAGGCGGGTCCGGCCAAGAAGAAAAAGACGAAGACAAAATGATAAATAAATAGGGTCAGATTAGGTATACTCGCCGGAGACAAGCGAAAATATGTAGGAAATATGGTGGCATTGGACGGAGATAGAGGTAATAGGTGCCGGAGTGTTTGAGAAGTAGATTGGGCGGAGAGGTTGAGAGGATAGACAGTGTGGGATTGTGGCGTGAGGGCTTTGTTGAGGGAAGAAAATCTGAAAATAACAGAGGGATAAAGAAAGAATGTTGCAGAAGGTTAAGAGGAGAGTTTGTGTTTGTGTGTGCGAATACGAGTGAGAGAGAGTCGAGTGCTGTGAATGAGGAGATTTGTTGAGAAACGGCGGATTTCAAAATTTTACCAAAATGAATAGGAGAAAAGGGATTTAGGGTTTATTATAAAGTGACAAATGTCGATTATACCCTTTTTCAACTAGTAGGAGTAATTATTTTGTTCTTTTGACCCTTGTAATTTAAAAATCAATCCAACCCCCTGTGTGCAACTTTTAGTGTACTCCTTCCGTCCTAACTTCCAGTTTATCATTATGTTATGTTGATTGAAATATTATTATTTTTGAAAATAAAAATAATAAGTGACACTAATTTTTGGATATACATTATATATATATATATATATATATATATGTGTGTGTGTGTGTGTGTGTGTGTGTGTGTGTGTGTGTGTTATATTTATGAAAAAAAATGCTCTAAATTCTCGGCCCCGCCTAGGCCTTTAGGCGCTAGGCCCAGCTCCGCCGCCTAGCGATTTTTAGAACACTGGATGATGGTAGCATTATGTAGTGACTAGCGGGTAACCCGTCCTCTGCACGGGAAACCAATATTATGTCTTAAAAAATATTTTAACTATAGTTAACTAATATAGTAATCATCATTTTAACTAATACTATTATAATAAAATTAATCTATATGATTAGTATTATTATAATAACTATTATAATTAATTAATACTATTGATAGTAATAGTCAATATATATTATAGCAATGATTAATCTATATAATAATTATTAATATAATTATTATAATAAAATATTATTATTAATAGTAATAGTTAATTGACATAGTAACTATTATGATTAATTAATATTAAAAATTAATAATCTAGTAATAACTATAATAATAGTAATAGTTAATGCATGTAGCCTATTATAGTTAACCAATACTATTAATAGTAAAAAATAACTTATAAAGTAACTATTATGGTTAACTAATACTATTAATAGTAATAATTAACTTATATATAGTAACTATTATGGTTAACTAATACTATTAATAGTAATAGTTAACTAATATAGTGACTATTATAGTTAACTAATACTATTAATTGTAACGACCCAAAACCACCCTAATTTTCTAATCTTAAAATAGAAATTATGTGTGCATTTTATGTGTTAGATAATATTTTCTTGACTTGCATATATTATTTGAGTATATGTGTTAGTTAAAGTGTTAGTAGAAAGTTTGTTAAGTTGAATAAATGAGTTAGTGAAACTATAGGGTTATATGTGAAAATATAACTAGAAGGGTTTAATTGTTAGAAATGAAAGTAGAAGGGCCTTAAGGGAATGACTATAAATAGAAAAAGGCAGGCTTATCTTCTCTACTTTTCTTTCTCTGGGGAAAACACACACACACACACACTAAAAAGAAAAGCTCTCCCTCCATGCTAAGTTAACAAGGTTAGGGTTCTTAACTTTGGTAATTTTTATCATTTTAATTACTACTCCATTTTAAAATCTAATTATACCAAAATGTTCAGGGTGTTGAGTAGAGTATTTTTACCCGATCAAATATTATTTTCTCGATACTTTTCCAGAAATAGGTAAGTTACTAATCCCCCTTTAAATGTTAAAATGATCATATATGTGATATATGTGATGTATGAACTCTTTGTTGTATTATTTGTTAAGAAACTTGAAAAGATATTAAAGTTGGTGAAAGTTGATGTTGATGTTGTAAAGAAGCTAGTTTAATGTTGTATGACTCTATTGTGTTAAGTTATATTTGGTAAGATAGAAGTTGGGTAGTACTTTTGAGACGGTGAAACGAAGGGAGTATAATTTATTTTGGTTTTGGCCTGCGAGGTGTGGTGGGCGGCCGCCCAAAATGGGCGTGCGGCCGCACATCTATTTGAAGGATTTTGTTCTTGAAAACAGAGCAAGTGGGCGACCGCACACCCAGCTTGGGCGGCCGCACACTTTACCCCGAATTTGATATTTTGTTCCAAGTTAAGTATAAGAGGTTAGTGATTGTCAATCCTTTAAGGGATGGTCTAGGGAAATTGGATGAGCGTTTTGGGAATGTTGTCATGGTTGTTGAGGATCGTGTTCAAGTGTGTGCAAGATTGTGTTGTGACTTTATTGCATGATGGTTGTGAACTCTTTATGTGTGCTTCTTTCGTGTACATCTTGTGATGTGTTTGTCTTGGTTCCCTACTTTGGAATCATTGCCCCCGGTTGTTGTTTAAGCAAGTATTCATTACAGTGCTTTGGTTGAAAGTCCAGCTGGTTTTGTGTTATCGAGTCAGGCAGTAGAAGGGATTATCGTGGCACATGAGCCAAGTTCGCAATAAGGTCTTCCACTGGTACCTTTTTTTCCCCAGTCCAGATTGGCCTTGGATGGGATGAACTAGCTCCCTTGTGTGAGCCTTGGGTTATGACTTTGTGTCATATTCCCCCCGTTGTTACTTTGGTTCTTATGGTTATGGTTTAGTTTTCGGGATCCCGGCTTCAGCTATTTATGCTACTCAACTGGTTTTCTCAGATGGTATTCTCAAACAGTTATGTTCTTTCGGTAAACCTTGGCTTGGTATCCACTTATGAATGTTACAATTGTTGTATGTGTGGTATGATGAGTGGGCTTTGCCTCTCATATTATATGCTATGTGATTGCTATGATACTGTTCTTTATGATTATCATTTTAGCATGAAACGTAGTTGCATTCTTAGTAGCTTACTGAGATTTATTCTCACCCCGTTCCTTGTTTATTTGTTTTAGATAAAGGCGAGTCCAGGGGTTATGACACTTGGCACGGAGGACGTTAAAGTGGTAAGAGTTGGGATTTGTTTTGAAAAGGCTACATTACATAGATGTATAACCTTTTGGGTAGAGTTTCCGTGACTTCATCATTTTGTAACACCATTATTTTGGATAATGTTGGTGTATGTACATTTGTATAAAAGTTTGTAAGCCTTCGGGCTAAGTACTTTCGTTTGTGAAAGTTGTTTGTAAAGTTTGTTTAAAAGTTAAATGGTAGTCTTTGAACTTCAAGTGTTGATTTTGTTAAACTTTATGAAAGTATATTTCAAAAAAATTTCAAAAAGTGTTTTATGACGTCTTCCAATCGTGTCCCAAGCGTGGGGCCAAGTAGGACCACGGGTCTGGGGTGCGACAGTTGGTATCAAAGCTAGGTTGTAGATGGTCTAGAATGACTAAATGACCTAGGAGGGTAGAAGTATAGAGTGAGTAACGTTGAGTGTCTTATGCAGGTACATATTGAAAATGGTTGGGACAGAAGGAGATCAGTCCGGGTCTTCGGGGTAAGATAATGCTAGAGAAGAGGCTCGAATAATGTTCCAAGGCATGTTTGAAGCTGCAATGAAAACAATTAATGATCAGAGGCAAGAAAGGGAACAGGTACCACTAAGATATGGGTTAGAACAGTTTTTGAAAATGAAGCCTATGGGATATGATGGAGAACCCGATGTTACTAAAGCTGAGAGATGGATTGAAGCTATAGAAAAGATCTTTGCTGTTTTGCAATATACGGAAAAGGATAAAGTCCAATTTGCAACTTATAAACTAATTGGAGCGGCTGAGTATTGGTGGAAAGCGGTGAAGGATAATTGGGATGAGACGCATGTACCATATGCTTGGGAGACTTTTGTGAAGATATTCAAAGATCATTCAATTCCTAAGGAGGACCAAGACAGAAAAGAGGTTGAATTTCTTAATCTAGAGCAAAATATGATGACTGTAGCTGAATATGTTGCAAAGTTCACTGAATTGGCTAGGTATTGTCAATATTTGGTGGCAACTAAGGAAAGAAATACAGTGAGGTTCGTGAAAGGATTGAAGACAGTTATCAGAACACAGCTTATCTCCCACAAATTTCAGGATTTGCACGATGCGATTGATCGTGCTTACCAGGTGGAGCATGACATTGTTGAACATAAGAGAAAGATGGAGGCAACGGGTGGAGGAAGACAAGGAGGACAAGGCAAGCAACAACAACAACAACAACAACTTGGTGATAGTAGAGGATCTCAAGGTGCAACTTCACAGTTTAGGGGATCTTCTCAAGGTCATTCGGGTAACAGAAATCAAGGAAACACTTCAGGGAGTCAGAACAAAATGGTTTGTAACTATTTTCAGAAAGAGGGACATTCTGAGGAAAGATGTTGGAAGAAACAAGGTAAATGCATAAACTGTGGTCAGTTGGGTCATTATCAGAGGGATTGTCCCAGGCTAAAGAATCAGTCTTCGGGAAGTGTAGTTGGGTCTTCTCAGGGACAGAAGAGGGATTCTTCGGGGAAGCTTAAGGTGCAGGGTCGTGTCTTTGCCATCACCCAACAACAGGCTTCAGATTCTTCTAATGTGATAGGAGGTATAATTTATGTGTTTAGTTTGAGGGCACGAGCACTTATAGACCCTGGCTCTTCGCATTCTTATGTGTCTGTGCACTTTGCTTCTCGATTGCATGTGTCTTCTGAATCTCTACCTTATGTGTTAGAGGTGTCTACTCCTATAGGGGAGTGTTTGGTGACCAATAAGGTGTTGCATTCTTGTGATGTGCATATACGTGATCATTTTTTACCTGCTGATTTAGTTATCCTGCCATTACAAGATTTTGATATTATTTTGGGTATGGATTGGTTGAGTAAATATTGTGCATCTGTGGACTGTTTTAAAAAGGTGGTTACATTTTCTATCCCTAATGTTCCTGAATTTACTTTTGAGGCTATTCCCTAGGGTAGAGAGATTCGTATCATTTCTTATGTGAAGGCTAGAAGGTTATTGAATCGTGGTTGTGTGGGATTCTTGGCCAGTGTTCTTGATACTACTAAAAGGGTTCCTGAAATAGAGGATGTGCCTATTGTTAAAGAATTTTCAGATGTATTTTCTTCTAAGTATGCTATGCCTCCCGATAGGGAAATCGAGTTTTGTATTGACTTGCTTCCAGGTACAGCCCCTATATCTGAGGCACCTTACAGAATGGCTCCAGCTGAACGGAAAGAGTTGAAGGTTCAATTGTAAGAGTTACTTGATAGAGGATTCATCCGCCCTAGTGTATCGCCGTGGGGAGCTCCTGTGTTTTTTGTAAAGAAGAAGGATGGATCCTTGAGACTGTGTATTGATTATCGGAAGTTGAATCAGGTAACCATAAAGAATAAATATCCTCTCCCTCATATTGATGATTTATTTGATCAACTTCAAGGGTCGGTTGTCTTTTCAAAACTTGACTTGAGGAGTGGGTATCACCAGTTGAAAATCCGTTCTAAGAAATTTCTAAAACTGCTTTCCGTAGTAGATATGGCCATTATGAGTTTCTTGTTATGCCTTACGGGTTGACTAACGCTCCGGCAGTCTTTATGGATATGATGAATCGGGTCTTCAAACCTTATCTTGATACCTTCGTGGTTGTATTCATTGATGATATTCTTGTTTACTCAAAGTCTCAGGAGGAACACGAGCAGCACTTGTGAATGGTATTATCTATTCTTCGGGAGGAAACAATTGTTTGCGAAGTTCAGTAAATGTGCTTTTTGGCTTAATGAAGTATCTTTTCTTGGCACGTGATTTCTAATAGAGGTATATCAATTGATCCATCCAAGGTTGAGCCTATTGTGAGTTGGAAGAGGCCAAAATCAGTGTCAGAAATTCGAAGTTTCTTGAGTCTATCCGGGTATTATAGAAGATTCATTGAAGGGTTTTCTAAAATTGCAACTCCATTGACTCAGTTGACTCGAAAGAATGTTCCTTGGGTGTGGAATGACAAGTGCCAACTTATTTTGAGGAATTGAAGAAGAGATTGACTACTGCTCCTATTCTCGCACTACCTAATGGAATTGATGATTTGGTGATATATAGTGATGCTTCTAAAGAAGGCCTCAGGTGTGTGCTAATGCAGAATGGAAGGGTGATTGCGTATGCTTCAAGGAAGTTGACTCCGAGTGAGCAGAATTATCCTACCCATGACATGGAACTTGCGGCTATTGTCTTTACGTTGCACAAGTGGAAACATTATCTTTATGGAGAAAAATTTGAGATTTTTACCGATCATCAAAGTTTGAAGTATCTTTTCTCACAAAAGAGTTGAATAACAGGCAAAGAAGATGGACGGAGTTACTGAAGGACTATAATTGTACTATCTCTTATCATTCGGGTAAAGCAAATGTAGTAGCTGATGCCATTAGCCGGAAATCTTATGTAGCTTCATTGATGGTTCGAGAATGGAAGATGTTAAAGGATGCTCGAGATTGGTGTCCTTATGAATCAAAGCATGGAGCTATCTTTGCGAACATTCGAGTATTACCAACTTTAATTCAGCAAATAAAAGAAGCTCAGAAGGATGATTCCGAGTTAATGAAGATTGTGGATAAAATCAATGATAAAAATTTTGAAGATTTCTCCCTTAGTTCTGAAGGAGTATTGAGCTTTAGAGGTCGATTGTGTGTGCCTAACATTGATGGGATTAAATGCCAAGTTCTTGATGAGGGTCACAAATCAAGGTATACTATTCATCCCGGAGTACTAAAATATATCAGAATTTGAAACAACATTTCTGGTGGAATAACATGAAGAGTGAAATAGCGGATTATGTGTCAAATTGCTTGACATGTCAACAGGTTAAAGCTGAACATCAAAGACCCGCTGGTTTGCTTCAACCTCTTGAGATACCGGAATGGAAGTGGGAACATGTCACTATGGATTTCGTGTCAGGATTACCTCGTACTCGAAGAAGGCATGATGCAGTTTGGGTGATTGTTGATAGATTGATAAAGTCTTCTCATTTTCTACCTATCGATATTGGTTATTCTATGGAGAGGCTTACGACTTTGTACATTAATGAGATAGTGAGATTGCATGGAGTCCCTATGAGTATTGTATCTGACCGTGATCCTAGATTCACATCTCGGTTTTGGCAAGAGTTTCAGAAGGCTTTGGGTTCAGAATTGAGGTTCAGTACAGCTTTTCATCCTCAGACAGATGGTCAGTCAGAAAGAACTATTCAGATTCTTGAGGATATGTTGAGAGCTTGTTCAGTTGACTTCTCAGATTCTTGGGATTCCCATTTACCTCTAGTGGAATTTGCTTATAACAACAGTTTTCAGTCGAGTATTGGGATGGCTCCTTATGAAGCGTTGTATGGAAGGAAATGTCGGTCCCCTATTTGTTGGGATGAAGTTGGGGAAGCCAAAATTTGGGGTGTTGACATGGTTAATGATTCAGTTGAGAAGGTTAAACTTATTCGGGATCTCTTGAGTACCGCTCAGAGTAGACAGAAAAGCTATGCTGATTACCGAAGGTGAGACCTCGAGTTTGAAAAGGGTGACTTTGTGTTTATAAAGGTTTCACCTAAAGTGGGGATTCGAAGGTATGGGAAGAAAGGCAAGCTAGCACCGAGGTATATTGGGCCATTTGAGATTCTTGGAAGAGTTGGAGATCGTGCCTATCGTCTTGCATTACCTCCTTCTCTTGATAAGATCCATAATGTGTTTCATGTTTCTATGCTTCGGAAGTACGTGTATGATCCTTCTCATGTTTTGTCCGAGATTCCCGAGGATATTGAGCCAAGTATGTTCTTATGAAGAGCCATCCAGTCAATTGATTGATTCGAAAGGTCCAAGAATTGAGAAATAAGAGTATTCCTCTTGTTCGAGTTGTAGGAGAAATCACAATGTGGAAGAGTCAACTTGGGAGCTTCGGGAGGAGATCGATAGGAAATATCCTTGGTTGTTTGAGGGCCGAGGTAAGTAACTCTAAAATTCGGGCCGAATTTTCTTTAAGGGGGAGTGATTGTAACGACCCCAAAAACCACCCTAATTTTCTAATCTTAAAATGGAAATTATATATGCATTTTATGTGTTAGATAATATTTTCTTGACTTGCATATATTATTTGAGTATATGTGTTAGTTAAAGTGTTAGTATAAAGTTTGTTAAGTTGAATAAATGAGTTAGTGAAACTATAGGGTTATATGTGAAAATATAACTAGAAGGGTTTAATTGTTAGAAATGAAAGTAGAAGGGCCTTAAGGGAATGACTATAAATAGAAAAAGGCATGCTTACCTTCTCTACTTTTCTTTCTCTGGGGAAAACACACACACACACACACAAAAGAAAAGCTCTCCCTTCATGCTAAGTTAACAAGGTTAGAGTTCTTAACTTTGGTAATTTTTTATCATTTTAATTACTACTCCATTTTAAAAATCTATTTATACCAAAATGTTCAGGGTGTTGAGTAGAGTATTTCTACCCGATCAAATATTATTTTCTCGATACTTTTCCGGAAATAGGTAAGTTACTAATCCCCCTTTAAATGTTAAAATGGTCATATATGTGATATATGTGATGTATGAACTCTTTGTTGTATTATTTGTTAAGAAACTTGAAAAGATATTAAAGTTGGTGAAAGTTGATGTTGATGTTGTAAAGAAGCTAGTTTAATGTTGTATGACTCTATTGTGTTAAGTTATATTTGGTAAGATAGAAGTTGGGTAGTACTTTTGAGACGGTGAAACGAAGGGAGTATAATTTATTTTGGTTTTGGCCTGCGAGGTGTGGTGAGCGGCCGCCTAAAATGGGTGTGCGGCCGCACATCTATCTGAAGGATTTTGTTCTTGAAAACAGAGCAAGTGGACGACCGTACACCCAGCTTGGGCGGCCGCACACTTTACCCTGAATTTGATATTTTGTTCCAAGTTAAGTAGAAGAGGTTAGTGATTGTCAATCCTTTAAGGGATGGTCTAGGGCAATTGGATGAGCGTTTTGGGAATGTTGTCATGGTTGTTGAGGATCGTGTTCAAGTGTGTGCAAAATTGTGTTGTGACTTTATTGCATGATGGTTGTGAACTCTTTATGAGTGCTTCTTTCGTGTACATCTTGTGATGTGTTTGGCTTGGTTTTCTACTTTGGAATCATTGCCCCCAGTTGTTGTTTAAGCAAGTATTCATTACAGTGCTTTGGTTGAAACTCCAGCTGGTTTTGTGTTATCGAGTCAGGCAGTGGAAGGGATTATCATGGCACATGAGCCAAGTTCACAATAAGGTCTTCCACTGGTACTTTTTTTTCCCCAGTCCAGATTGGCCTTGGATGGGATGAACTAGCTCCCTTGTGTGAGCCTTGGGTTATGACTTTGTGTCATATTCCCCCCGTTGTTACTTTGGTTCTTATGGTTATGGTTTGGTTTTCGGGATCCCGGCTTCAGCTATTTATGCTACTCAACTGGTTTTCTCAGATGGTATTCTCAAACGGTTATGTTCTTTCGATAAACCTTGGCTTGGTATCCACTTATGAGTGTTACAATTGTTGTATGTGTGGTATGATGAGTGGGCTTTGCCTTTCATATTATATGCTATGTGATTTCTATGATACTGTTCTTTATGATTATCATTTTAGCATGAAACGTAGTTGCATTCTTAGTAGCTTACTGAGATTTATTCTCACCCCGTTCCTTGTTTATTTGTTTTCCTTAGATAAAGGCGACTCCAGGCGTTAGGACACTTGGCACGGGAGGACGTTAAAGTGGTAAGAGATGGGATTTGTTTTGCAAAGGCTACATTACATAGATGTATAACCTTTTGGATTGAGTTTCCGTGACTTCATCATTTTGTAACACCATTATTTTGGATAATGTTGGTGTATGTACATTTGTATAAAAGTTTGTAAGCCTTCGGGCTAAGTACTTTCGTTTGTGAAAGTTGTTTGTAAAGTTTGTTTGAAAGTTAAATGTAAGTCTTTGAACTTCAAGTGTTGATTTTGTTAAACTTTATGAAAGTATATTTCAAAAAAATTTCAAAAAGTGTTTTATGACGTCTTCCAATCGTGTCCCGAGCGTGGGGCCAAGTAGGACCACGGGTTTGGGGCGCGACAGTTGGTATCAGAGCTAGGTTGTAGATGGTCTAGAATGACTAAATGACCTATATTGGGTATGCTTATCACTTAACCCTCCTACATTTGTTAGAATTGATTGATACCATCACCTATGAGTATTTTTATGGACTTTAGGACCTCATGTAAAGAAGTTTTTAACTTCAATTTTTAGCTAAGTCCTTTTTATAGCATAGGCTTAGATGATAGGACTTGAAGCTTTGAAGGATCGAAGATTTCCTAAGCAGGATTCATTTATTGAGGAATTTGACCAAGGTTGAGTGTTCGCACATACAGGCATGCGTATTGCCGGCGCGCATGGATTCAGCGCATGAGCAGCATGCGTACCATGCTTGGTCACTAAAAGATCTCTTTAGAGTTTAGGGAATAAGATCTTGAGAACTGAGCAGGGTCAAATGTTTGCGCAAGATGTCTATGCGCAGTGGCGACCTGCGCAGAGAACATCCTGCGCAGTGAAATGAATCCTGCTTAGGAAATCTTCGATCCTTCAAAGCTTCAAGTCCTATCATCTAATCCTATACTATAAAAAGGACTTAGCTAAAAATTGAAGTTAAAAACTTCTTTACATGAGGTCCTAAAGTCCATAAAAATACTCATAGGTGATGGTATCAATCAATTCTAACAAATGTAGGAGGGTTAAGTGATAAGCATACCCAACAATCTCCCCCTAAATGATTGATGCCATTACCTACTATAGAAAAGGCCTTTCATTGTACTTGATAATAACATGTCCATAAAAATGTGAATGGTAAATCATGCCTCAAGTCAATGCACACACTAGCATATGCTACAGATTTCTAATCTATCCAAAAGATTAAAACTTACAAGATAGGAAAGATAGAAATATCATTCAGAGCATATAAATAATATGAGATGTAGTTTTAAGTATGCGTTTAAACTGAATGTTTAAACATCATGCGTAGAAAACACGAGCAGTAAAAATTATGCGCATGAGTTTAAGTAATAATGCATTCAATGTTCCACAAACGAATGGTTTGAATTGAACAAGGTTTTGTGAAAGCATAATGATGCATTCTTCTCATTAAAACTTTGAAGGATTCAATTACAGAGTACAAGCTTTAAAGAGGAAAAACAAAAGAGTGCGCACAAAAACAAGAGCGCACGAAATAAAAGCGCATAAAACATACTATGCGCAACGAGAACAGAAGATCTCAAAAAGTAGCAAAGTACTTACAAAAGAAACCTAGTCTATGTTGATCCGGTGCAGGGCTTCGCGCAGCTCATTCTGGAGGCTGTTGAACTTGTTCATGAGTTCTACCTTTAAATTTTGAAACTTGTCCTGGAACTCAACAACTTTGCCAACTTAAGTGTTCATGCCTCTGCGCATATCAGTATTGTCATCCACCAGCTCTCTGAACTTTGCTCTGCTGTCCGTCAGGATGGCAGTCTGCGTAGCTTCTAGTCTTGTGTCGGTATGGAGGCGCTGAGTGTTGACGCTGGCTTGAATATCTAGCATTGCGTAGTCCATCTTGTCATTGAACGCAGAAGAAAAATCTGTCATGGACTTAGTAATGCATTTACGCACTTCTTCAATATTATGCGCAGAGCTTCCTTGTCCAATCTTCTCAATCTGAGCTTGAAGATCATCAAATCCTTTAAGTAACCCATCTGCGAGGGTTTTCTTGAGCTTTTTTAGTATGTCCCTGAGTCTACCATCAATCGCTCCAAAGGTGCACACATTATTGAGTTTGTGCGCTGACATTTTTGAGCTGGGCGCTGATGGTCTTCAGGGAGTCCAGGATAAGTTGATCCAACGTTATAGGAACTTGTTCTTGCGCCTTTTCTTGCGCAGGCTCAGATGAACTTGCCTTTGCCTCCGTCTTAGCACTCTCCGTGCTCTCCTTTGCTTCCCTTGCGCTCTCCTTTGCTTCCCTTGCTTTTGCCTTTGCTTCCTCCGTTGCTTTCTCCCCCTTAATGGTATCAATCTCCAAACGCTGCATATCTAGATGGTACAGTAAAGCAATTTGAGCAGTAAGAAGTTGATTCAGCTGCAGCTGCATAGCGACTTGATTCGCTTGAACAGAATGCAAGGCTTGCACGATCTTGCGCATCTCATCCGAAGAGGAGGTAGGAGTTTCAGGGGCTGAAGATGAAGGTTGAACTGGAGAAAGATCACTGCTGTCAGAGGTTGCGGAACTAGTGCGGCGCTTCTTCAATCCTTTTGCGCTGCTGTGCACCTTCTGCTTTAGACGAGAAGAGATATGTGCGATATCAGCACTGGGGATGGCTTCTTGAGTAGCTTCGTGCCTTTGCTCCCCCTCAACTGCAGCATCATCTGAATCACCATGAAAATCAGCCTTGCGCTTCATTGTGGTTGGCTTTGAGGGAGCAGGAGCTGGATTGCTGGTAGGATCTCCCTCTTTGAATGAAATCCCTTTGGTGGATTGAACCAAAGGAATGTCCTTGATCTTTTTGCCACTGGGCGTAGCAATGCCCTTCCCCTTGCGATTATACGCATCTTCTGGGGTTTCTTGCGCAGCATCAGGTAGAGGTCTTCCTGGACTCTTTTTGGACTTGGCCACAGGAATTGGGCCTATCCAAGGTTCCTTGTTGGGAGCGGAATCAGACAGCCAGATTTCATAGTATTCAGCGTTACCTATCTCACTGCGTAAATTCTGGAGATGTACTCTGGAGTAGTACTTTGCGTCGCAAGACTGCTTCTTGATTGACTTTTCGTCAACATAGGTGGCCAGTTCGTCATAAGTCAATAAGAGTTTGGTTAGTAGTCTGCAGTGAGTTCGGTATTTAGTCTTCCCTGCATTCAGCTTCTTGTCATAGCTTGTCATTCCCTTCACAATCTCATTGAAGATAATCTGCGGCCAGTCGAGTTGAACTTCGTTGAAGATGGCTGCGCAGTATTCCCACTGCTTTGAGATGAAATGCCCATTATTTCCATTCTTGCAGTTGAGAGAATCTCCAATGATGGTGCACAGGTGATACATCACCTCACCAAATTCCTTTCTGTTATACATTGGCCACTTCTTGTTAAGAGAAGGAATGCCAATGAGCTTCTGTGCAAGTGCATTTTGGTGAACCTCATCATAGTTTACTGAAGTGTTATCAACGTTGAAGTTTAGGAGGCTGCGAATGTGGTTTGGATGAACCATTACATCACTGCGCTGTACAGAGGCCATGATCATTTCCGTTGGCTTGCCTTCAAGTTGAGCCGGAACAACTCTTGCTGTCTTGAAGAATTCATCTACTAGCGCAGGCACTATGAAGGATTGATCAAGAGTGAATAACGGAAGAATGCCAGAAGAACTGAGAAGGTGCAGCAGACGACGTCCAACTGCGTCTAGAGAAAGGTCTGCCTGAATCAGTTCCCAACCAGGTATGAAGTAAAGGTGTCCCTGCGTAAAACAATAGATAGAATTAGACAACCTATTGCACATGGAGCTGTGCGCATTTGCAAATAATGCAAATATACCTTGGCACAAGTTCCATGAAAAGCAAGGATATTTATGCGCAGAAAAATAGGAAGTGGATGCGCATAAAATAAGAATGCATACGCAGAAAGGGGTCATGTGCACTGAGAATAAATACTTGTAAAGAAGTGTGCGCAGAAAATTAGATAAAACTATATGCGCAGAAAAGTATGCGCAGGAAACTATGCGCAGAACACGAAAACTTAGGAAAATATCAATGAACCAAATAAAATAATAATAAAAAATAAGAAAGAATATTTAAGAACATGAAGAACACCCAAGAACACCGAAAAATAAAAGTTGACAAAATTCAACAAAAAATACATCGAAATGAAGGCATGAACAGGACGAAGTCAACCATGTAAAAAATATAGTCAACAACATTAAAACAAACCCATAAATTCAGAAAAACAGTTCATCTGTCATGGAAGTTACGGAGCACAGAAATTGACGAAAAACACATGTAACGACCATTGATCATGAAATAAACTACATGAAAGAATAGATCAGGCAAATACGAACACAACACAGCGATCGATTTCAAAAATGATTAACAAACAAGAGAGAAATCGAAAAAGGGAGTATTGAGACTTCCAAGAACAACAATGGCGAAAAATAAGGAGTTAGTGAAACATACCATGTCATTGACGGTGGGATGCCTTGATTGTTGTTCTACTTCTTCTTCGTTCTGAGAGTTCCCAGGATTGGAGTGAGAAGAGTCGGAGATGATGATTTCGGGTTGAGTTTTGGTTTTCTTAGGCGCCATTGAAATGGTTTGAGAAAAGAAAATTGAGGTTGAAGATAAAGAACGGGAGACGAAAAATGAAGGTTTAGAGCAGAGGTTAGAGAGAGAGAGAGAGTAGAGTCTGGGAAGGTGAGAGAAGTTGGTAGAGAGAGTGAGTGTGTAGGCAATGATGAAAAAGGAAATGAAGGGTCAAATATATAGGTTAGGGAAAAAAAATAGCACAAATGTGGAAATAATAGGGTTAAAATTTAAAAAGATGAGAAGTTGAAAGTGATGTGCATTAATGAGGGGAAATGAGATTTCGGCTCATTATGACCAAAAAAAAGGACAAAGCATTAATGAAGGATTTTTGGAGATGATGGCTATTTAATGCTGAATGACCCAAAGTACTTTGATGTGACATTTTGGGTAAGGGAAAAACTGCTCCACTTTCCCTTTAAGTGTATGAGCAATTTTGACTAATTTTTGCACAAACCCCAAAAACATCTGTTTTGGTGTAAGTTTGGGGTGCAAGAAATAAATCCCCAGAAAATAAAATTTTCGAAAAACGTAAAACGAGGGAAAAATTAATTGCACAAGTACCCTTGAACAATTAATGGAATGTCAAAAGACAAAGATTCCTATAATAAATAAGAACAATCATACCTGGTACTTGTGAAAAATTGAATACGTTCAATCATTGAAATAATCAATTTTGAGCATTGATTGAGCCATAATATTAACTGCGCACATGGGAGGCGCATAACACTTATGGGCGCGCATGAATAATAGGGCGCATAAGGCTTTGATCGCGCATAAGTATTAGGTTGCATTGGATGCTAGGCGCGCATGAAAGAGTAGAGCGCGCATGAGAGTTGAGCGCGCAGTGAGTGTAGGGCGCGCAAGGTATTGGGCGCGCAGGGTGTGCTTGAAATTTGAAATGATTTATCATTTTAACCTAATATACTCATATAACTCAACAAAACATAAAATCATTAGTATTGACAAAACTGTAATGAATTTTAGTTGAGTTCAAGCATACCCATTTCACCTCTCAAAAATATGAACCGTTTCGCGTCAAGTGCTTTCGTTAGAATGTCAGCGATTTGATAGTCGGTTCCCACGTGTTCTAAATGAATATTGCCTTTCTCCACGTGGTCTTTGAGGAAGTGATATTTGATGTCGATGTGTTTGGTCTTTGAGTGCATGACAGGATTTTCAGAAACTGCAATTGTTGAAGTGTTGTCGCAGTAGATGGGACAATTTTCTTCAATGATATCATAGTCTACCAATTGCTGCTTCATCCATAGTATTTGACAGCAACAACTTTCTACAGCGATATATTCAGCTTCGGTTGTTGAGACAGATACAGAAGCTTGTTTCTTACTCGCCCATGACACAAGTCGATATCCGAGGAAATGACAAGTGCCACTTGTGCTTTTCCTATCAATTGTGCACGCTGCATAATCCGCATCTGAATAACCTACAAGTTTAAAGTTCGAATCTTTGGTGTACCAAAGTCCAAGGTTAACAGTACCGGAGAGATATCTTATAATACGTTTCACAGCAATTAAGTGCGCTTCTCTAGGGTCAGATTGATAACGAGCGCAAACACAAACACTAAACATAATATCCGGCCTACTAGAAGTAAGATAAAGGGGCGAGCCAATCATACCTCGATAGAGCGTTTGATCAACACGTTTACCTTTTAAATCTTTGTCGAGTTTGTTGCCGGTAGCCATTGGAGTATCGTATGCTTTGGCGTTCTCAAGTCCAAATTTCTTGATTAAGTCCTTTGTGTACTTGGCTTGATGTGATGAAGATGCCATCATTCAATTGCTTGATTTGAAGCTCGAGGAAGAATGTGAGTTCTCCCATTATGCTCATCTCAAACTTGCTTTTCATTTGATTTTCAAAGCGCTTACAAAGTAACTCATTAGTAGAACCAAATATAATATCATCAACATAGAATCGAACGAGTAAAGAATGATCATTATACTTAGCAATAAAAAGAGTTGTATCGATTTTTCCGCGCTTGAAGCTTTTCTCTAGCAGGAATTTTGATAGAGTATCGTACCATGCTTTTAGAGCTTGCTTAAGTCCATACAAAGCTTTCTTGCTTTGATTCTGTGATGCTTCCATTCTCATCAATCTTGTTTCTGAACACCCATTGAAGCGCTTTAATATTGGATGAGCTCTTCTTGCACTTCTTGCATAGCATCGATCCAGCTTAAAATATGGAGCACTCTATCAATCTTCTTTGATCCGACATGAGAGATAAACGAATGCTACACCACAAAGTTTGATGCTCTCGATGTGCGAACCCCTAATGGGTATTTCATTTGCTTCAGTATCAGAATCTTCCAGTGTGATTTACTGAAGCGGTAAAACATCATGCGCGGAATAAGGCATCTGCGCATCAGTAGTAATTACTTTCTTGCGCAGTATCTGAAGTATGCGCATGAGATGGATTGATTCTGAATCTGCTTGATCTACATTCTGCGCAGGAATAGTGTTACTGCGCACCTGTCTAAAAAGCTCAGCAGAAGCATCAGAATCATTTGGAGCCAAATATGGCTCAAGGAGAGAATGTACGTCAAATGTAACATGTATAGATACTATATATAATAACTAGAGATTTATTCTATTATAATCACGAAAAGCTTATAGAATGATTGGCATACCCAACGGGAATACCTTCATCTGCTTTGGCGTCGAATTTACCTCTATAGCGTTTGCAGCCAAAGAGCTTGAAGAAAGCAATGTTGGGCACTCTTTCTCTCCATAGATAGTATGGAGTATTGATGTAGGCTTTGTTGATGAGGGATCTTATTCTGAGTAAAGCATGCACCGTTGGCAGCTTCTTTTTAGAAATACATTAGAAGTACTGCTTCTATTATCAATGTCTATCCATCCTCAATCAACGAGCGATTCTTTCCACAACGCCATTTTGTTGCGGAACTCCAGCAGCAGAGAAATTGTGAAGAATACCATTTGTTGGTTCTTGTGGGTTCTCACAATATTGAGCGACATCGTTGTTCATAAATTCTGTTCCGTTGAAGTATCGAACTCTATTGATGTCTTCTATGTTTGGAGATTTAGAAGGAGAGCAGCCAGGATATCATTGAGATACCACAGGATGATCCAATGCTCGCGGTAGTGAGCGGTCCAAACACATGAGGTGAAGCGGTTGTAAGCGTTTTGACATTGGAGAAATCTTGCTGGAGGAAAACTGCTTAGGCTGCTTACTAAGCTGGCATGGTGCTTATACCATTGCTAGCTGCATTCACTTATGTTCTTTGCGCAAACATTTGACCCTGCTCAGTTCTCAAGATCTTATTCCCTAAACTCTAAAGAGATCTTTTAGTGACCAAGCATGGTGCGCATGCTGCTCATGTGCTGAATCCATGCGCGCCGGCAATATGCATGCCTGTATGTGCGAACACTCAACCTTGGTCAAATTCCTCATCTCCTGATCTCATATTCTAGAAGCTTGGAAAGCGTCAAGACAAGCTACGCTTTTTGGATTGAGTAAGAGTGCTGAGGTGTGCACAAATGACAAAATAAGCACACTCAGCAAAACCATTGGTGTAGACATGCTTCAAAGAAATATTTCAAGTGAAGACAACTGTCAACCTTCTAGAAGAAGATTTTGAATTTGGTCTTCATGCTCAGTCTCCAACGGCTCTAAGACACCTGCGCACCAATCATATTGTGCCAGGTCATCATCTTTGATCAGAGCCCCAACGGCTATAAAGGACACCTACACGCCAATCACTTTATGCCAGCTCATTGTCCTTGCTCAGAGCTCCAACGGCTATATTCAAGCTCTCAGCTATAAATAGCCTGCTCATCTTCATTTCCAAGCTTCCCCCCTTGTTGGCCACTACTTCAAGATTGCATGCTTCAAAGAGCTCGAGTTTCATGCTTCATTGAGAAATCTTGAAGATCTGAAGACTGCTGCTCAAAATTTCCAGATTCCTTAGAACAGCCTTCAAGATCTTCAAACCTTCAAACTCCTGCTCAAATCAAAAAGCTCTATATCACCAGAATTCTTGGTGCTCTTCATCTTTCATATTCATAGAGCCCAGAATTTCTGTCACACACACACCTCTTGAAGCCTTGATCATTTTGATCTAACTTCTTGAGATACACCGGTTTAGTCTAGGATTTGTTCTTCATAGATAATAGATATTGAGTTAGTATTGAGCTAAAATGTTGTAATTTGTAATACTCTCTCATATTATAAGATCTTCATTAGAAATCCAAGACTAACCATCTTGGTAGAGGATGTAGATCTTTCATCGATCGAACCTCTCCAAATAGAGTGTTCATTATATTTACTGCATATTTCCTGCTTAACTATTTATGAACTGCTTTGTTTGATCTTTCAGATTGCTACACTTTACTGTTGTAATTGTTATTGTTCATTTGCCTTAGAACCATTTTTGCGCCACTCTTTAGCCTCAAACTTAGCGCGTGCGTTTTTATCTCTGCGCAGTGTACCTTGCGCAGAGCTGCTTTAAATTTCCGCTGTGCATTTCACACTCTTGCTGCGCGCTATACTTAGCCAAAATAAGAGTTGTGCGCATTTTCCATTGAATTGCAAAAGGGTTTGAAAAGAATTTTAAAACACTATTCACCCCCCTCTAGCGATTTTCACACCCTTGTTGCCCTTTTGGGACCAACAACCTAGGAGGGTAGTAGTATAGAGTGAGTAACGTTGAGTGTCTTATGCAGATACATATTGAAAATGGTTGGGATAGAAGGAGATCAGTCCGGGTCTTCGGGGTAAGATAATGGTAGAGAAGAGGCTCGAATAATGTTCCAAGGCATGTTTGAAGCTGCAATGAAAACAATTAATGATCAGAGGCAAGAAAGGGAACAGGTACCACCAAGATATGGGTTAGAACAATTTTTGAAAATGAAGCCTATGGGATATGATGGAGAGCCCGATGTTACTAAAGCTGAGAGATGGATTGAAGCTATGGAAAATATCTTTGCTATTTTGCAATGTATGGAAGAGGATAAAGTCCGATTTGCAACTTATAAACTGATTGAAGCGGCCGAGTATTGGTGGAAAGCGGTGAAGGATAATTGGGATGAGACGCATGTACCATATGCTTGGGAGACTTTTGTGAAGAGATTCAAAGATCATTTCATTCCTAAGGTGGACAAAGACAGAAAAGAGGTTGAATTTCTTAATCTAGAGTAAAATATGATGACTGTAGCTGAATATGTTGCAAAGTTCACTGAATTGGCTAGGTATTGTCAATATTTGGTGGCAACTGAGGAAAGAAAGACAATGAGCTTCGTGAAAGGATTGAAGACAGTTATCAGAACACAGCTTATCTCCCACAAATTTCAGGATTTGCAGGATGCGATTGATCGTGCTTACCAGGTGGAGCATGACATTGTTGAACATAAGAGAAAGATGGAGGCAACGGGTGGAGGAAGACAAGGAGGACAAGGAAAGCAACAACAACAACAACGTGGTGATAGTAGAGGATCTCAAGGTGCAACTTCACAGTTTAAGGGATCTTCTCAAGGTCAGTCGGGTAACATAAATCAAGGTAACACTTCAGGGAGTCAGAACAAAAGGGTTTGTAACTATTGTCAGAAAGAGGGACATTCTGAGGAAAGATGTTGGAAGAAACAAGGTAAATAAACTGTGGTCAGTTGGGTCATTATCAGAGGGATTGTCCCAGGCTAAAGAATCAGTCTTCGGGAAGTGTGGTTGGGTCTTCTCAAGGCCAGAAGAGGGATTCTTCGAGGAAGCCTAAGGTGCAGGGTCGTGTTTTTGCCATCACTTAACAACAGGCTTCAGATTCTTCTAATGTGATAGGAGGTATAATTTCTGTGTCTAGTTTGAGGGCACGAGCACTTATAGACCCTGGCTCTTCGCATTCTTATGTGTCTGTGCAATTTGCTTCTCGATTGCATGTGTCTTCTGAATCTCTACCTTATGTGTTAGAGCTGTTTACTCCTATAGGGGAGTGTTTGGTGACCAATAAGGTGTTGCATTCTTGTGATGTGCATATACGTGATCATGTTTCACCTGCTGATTTAGTTATCGTGCCATTACAATATTTTGATATTATTTTGGGTATGGATTGGTTGAGTAAATATTATGCATCTGTGGACTGTTTTAAAAAGGTGGTTACATTTTCTATCCCTAATGTTCCTGAATTTACTTTTGAGGCTATTCCCTAGGATAGAGAGATTCGTATCATTTCTTATGTGAAGGCTAGAAGGTTATTGAATCGTGGTTGTGTGGGATTCTTGGCCAGTGTTCTTGATACTACTAAAAGGGTTCCTGAAATTGAGGATGTGCCTATTGTTAAAGAATTTTAGATGTATTTTGTTCTGAGTATGCTATGCCTCCCGATAGGGAAATCGAGTTTTGTATTGACTTGCTTCCAGGTACAGCCCCTATATCTGAGGCACCTTACAGAATGGCTCCAGCTGAACTGAAAGAGTTGAAGGTTCAATTGCAAGAGTTACTTGATAGAGGATTCATCCGCCCTAGTGTATCGCCGTGGGGAGCCCCTGTGTTGTTTGTAAAGAAGAAGGATGGATCCTTGAGACTGTGTATTGATTATCGGAAGTTGAATCAGGTAACCATAAAGAATAAATATCCTCTCCCTCATATTGATGATTTATTTGATCAACTTCAAGGGTCGGTTGTCTTTTCAAAACATGACTTGAGGAGTGGGTATCACCAGTTGAAAATCCGTTCTAAAGACATTTCTAAAACTACTTTCAGTAGTAGATATGGCCATTATGAGTTCTTGTTATGCCTTTCGGGTTGACTAAGCTCCGGCAGTCTTTATGGATATGATGAATCGGGTCTTCAAACCTTATCTTGATACCTTCGTGGTTGTATTCATTGATGATATTCTTGTTTACTCAAAGTCTCGGGAGGAACACGAGCAGCACTTGCGAATGGTATTATCTATTCTTCGGGAGGAACAATTGTTTGCGAAGTTCAGTAAATGTGCTTTTTGGCTCGATGAAGTATCTTTTCTTGGGCACGTGATTTCTAATAGAGGTATATCAGTTGATCCATCCAAGGTTGAGGCTATTGTGAGTTGGAAGAGGCCAGAATCAGTGTCAGAAATTCGAAGTTTCTTGGGTCTAGCCGGGTATTATAGAAGATTCATTGAGGGGTTTTCTAAAATTGCAACTCCATTGACTCAGTTGACTCGAAAGAACGTTCCTTGGGTGTGGAATGACAAGTGCCAACTCAGTTTTGAGGAATTGAAGAAGAGATTGACTACTGCTCCTATTGTCGCACTACTTAAATGAAATGATGATTTGGTGATATATAGTGATGCTTCTAAAGAAGGCCTCGGGTGTGCGCTAATGCAGAATGGAAGGGTGATTGCGTATGCTTCAAGGAAGTTGACTCCGAGTGAGCAGAATTATCCTACCCATGACGTGGAACTTGCGGCTATTGTCTTTGCGTTGCACAAGTGGAAACATTATCTTTATGGAGCAAAATTTGAGATTTTTACCGATCATCAAAGTTTGAAGTATCTGTTCTCACAAAAAGAGTTGAATAACAGGCAAAGAAGATGGATGGAGTTACTGAAGGACTATAATTGTACTATCTCTTATCATTCGGGTAAAGCAAATGTAGTAGCTGATGCCATTAGCCGGAAATCTTATGTAGCTTCATTGATGGTTCGAGAATGGAAGATGTTAGAGGATGCTCGAGATTGGTGTCCTTATGAATCAAAGCATGGATCTATCTTTGCGAACATTCGAGTATTACCAACTTTAATTAAGCAAATAAAAGAAGCTCAGAAGGATGATTCCGAGTTAATGAAGATTGTGGATAAAATCAACGATAAATTTTTTGAAGATTTCTCCCTTAGTTCTGAAGGAGTATTGAGTTTTAGAGGTCGATTGTGTGTGCCTAACATTGATGGGATCAAATGCCAAGTTCTTGATGAGGGTCACAAATCAAGGTATACTATTCATCCCGGGAGTACTAAAATGTATCAGAATTTGAAACAACATTTCTGGTGGAATAACATGAAGCGTGAAATAGCGGAACTTGCGGCTAATGTTTATACATAATTGTAACACATATGTATAGAAAAAGTAATAATTCAACCATTTACATTTTTAGAGCTAAAAACATTTGATTTGTGTTTCATGTAAAAGTATTACATTATCTATAGAAATATGTTATAATTTCTTTTATTAAAGTGTTACATTTACTTGTACAAACAATTACATTCATATATATGAGTTGTTACTTTTCAAATGTTACTTTCTTTCAAAAAATTAAATCAAAATACACAATATTTTACATTTTTGCAAAAGCACTATTACATTTTAGTATAAATGATAATTACATTTAGATATTGTTTGGGTTACATGTAATTATAGTTAGTATTACATTTGAACAAATGGGTAAAACGAGCTTTTGTTTTTGTAAAACAGGTGTTACGTTTACTTATGAACAATGTTACTTTATATGTATACAGTCATTATATTAAGTTATGGTAACTATTACTTTTGGTAAACGATGAAAAAGCCGAAAAAATAATATAAAAACTCAAAAAAAAAAACATTTTTTTTAAGCCTATGAGAGGCTGCCACGTGGTGAGTTATGCCCCATAGGTCATGAGTCGACCCGTCTCATGGATGAGACGGATCCCCTTGTGACCTTGTTCTCATGGAGACCACCTCAATAAAAAATACTACCAGATAAAACAAATTGGGCTTATTTTCTATTAAAAAAACATAAACTAATTGGGCTTATTTCAACAGAAGATTATTCGGGCCAGTATTCTTAAAACCCTAGACATAAGATAGGAATCCTATCTTATGTCGACGGGAGATGAATCTAAGTGGTGGAAAGACTGAAACCCTAATCCGTCGACTTCAGGACATCGACGAACATGATTTTTGGCGGATAATCAGGATTGTTTTTTTTTTTTTTTTTTTTTTTGGCTTCTGGTTGATTGATGAAACGAGAGATGCAGCAATTTTTTCGCATATTTAAGGACATGAAGAACCTTAATCGTCAAGGAATTGAGAAAAGCTGCAGCAGGGATGATCATGTTCGTGTGCCGGAGGAATTGGTGTTTGAGATCCTGTTAAGGCTGCCTGTAGAATCCCTAATTCGCTTTAAGATTATAAGCAAAGACTGGTACAATCTCATCACTAGTTCGTTTTTTATTGATAAGCACTTCGGTAACAACAACTGTACCCGTATACTTACTACTCAGTATCTTCAAACTCCTGGCAGATTATTTGAAGCCATATTTGCAGTTTTCTCATATGAATCACTAACCCGTCTTCACCGCGATTTTGATTACCTAAGTACCCCTTTTTATTTAGAAATCGTACTAGGTCCTGTTAATGGTTTATTTATGCTTGGTCATGGTCGCAGTGGGAAGTATCGTTTGGCTCTCTTGAACCCTGCAACAAGAGAGTTGAGGATCCTTCCCGATTTTGCTTCTTCTTCTTGTGTGCTTGGATTTGGATTTGGATGTGACCCCTTGACAAATGACTTCAAGGTGGTCGCTTTTTGGGATAACCATGGGAGAGATGGTAGGATTTATGATCCAATAAACATGGCTGTTTATAGTCTTATTAGTGATTCCTGGAAACATTTGAGCCCTTACACTGGAAATTTCACTTTTTCACCACCATTTTATGGTTGTGATGCACTCTATCTTAATGGTGCATGTTACTGGCTTTCATCTGAGGACTATTCTATAGTTTCATTCAACTTTGGCGGCGAAGTTATTCGAGAGATCGATTGGCCACAAAATACCCTCGATTCAGATTATGACGATGCATCTTTGTTCCTCTACAATTATGAATCTTTAGCCATGTTCATTTGTAGACACGACAACACAAGTAGGGATAGGGATATTGCTTCAGTTGATATACTGCTAATGAAGGAGGAAGGTTGTTGGACAAAGCATCTTACTATCGATGTAAGCCTTCTACACCTTTTAAAACCACTTGGTGTTTGGGAGGACAAGCTCCTTCTGGAAATAGTTGACATGTATGACAGGTACGGAGAATTTAATATGCTCAGAGTAGTCACAACCAAGATGGTCTTATACGATCCTACTACCCATGAAATCAAAGAGCTTAAGATCCAACCCGATGATTATAATCTTGGGAATTTTTTTATTTATAATGAGAGCTTGATTTCACTCAAGGGATCAAGAAACAATGATAAGAGCATCTCAGATCTCTTCCAAGATTACTGCACCCTCCAGTCTCCGAAAAGCAGGTGCGAAGAGTGTGGCATGACAGATCATGATTCAAGATGCACCTGCGGTAATGATCTTGTCGAAGAGGAGGACGATCTTGTCAAAGAGGAGGACGATCAAGGACAGAGTTCAAGCCGTGTCTTCTTTTCTGTTCCTTTTTTATTTATTTTATTCGTTAGTTTTTGTTTTTGCTTAGCTTTTCTGAAGAAGTGGGTCTGACTAAGTGGGTGCATCGAGAGAGGATATGATGAGAAGTCTTCCAATCAAGATAGCGCCTTTCTGGCCGGTTAGCTGCCTTGCCGAACTCTAAAGCTCTCTGCCCAATGATCAGTTCAAGAAGTAACATTGGCAGTTGGAGAGATATTCCTATATCTTTTAATTTATTGAAACTGTTGACATGCGAATCCTTATGATCCAAAACTGATGCCCTCAATAAATCTCTTTTCCATATATTCCTATATCTTTTAATTTATTGAATCTGTTAATCTGACTCTTTTTTTTAATTTGAATATCTGTTTGTTCCGGAGGGCTTGCTTGGATATGGTAAAAGCTAGTTCTTGCTTTTTCACCAGGAATTGACAAAATGGATGTTCGACAACATGTTCATTGTTCTTTAAGAATAGAGTGAGTGATCTGTGGTTCATGAATGAGCTGATGCAGATTGAAAAGCAAATACATCTAATTGCTCAAGCCTACAAATATTCGTTGCATAAATCAATCAGGAATTCAAAGTTTGAGAAACTGTTTTGAATTTGTAGGCCTTAATAAGATGATATTCATTGGTCTAAGTGTTTCTTACACTGAACCCTGTTCAGTATTATGCAGATTGAAAAGCAAATACATCTAATTACTCCCTCTGTCCCGGAATGAATGTCCTACTTTCCATTTTCGTTTGTCCCAACATTTATGTCGTCTTACTAAAAATAGGTTATGAAGTTTGGTGATCTTCCTACACTACCCATTCTAATAGACACAAGCGTCACAATGGCATATGAGGTGTTATTCTACCCACATGAATAGATTGGGGCAATGAAGAAAACATAACAAAAAGCTTAAAACATTGACTTGTCAACAATGACATTTATTCCGAGACAGAGGGAGTATTATTTGGTTCATTGTGCTTTTGAATCATGTCCTTTCTTCTACTGTATGGTGCTTATTTGGTTATGAACTGTGCTTGAAGGTGCAAAAAATCCATCAGGAGAAGAAAGTAGATATTCTTGCTAATAATGATTTTAAATTGCAATATTGTGCAAAGGCTCTTTTCAGAACTCAACACCTCCCAGGGAACCGACCTAAAATGCCTGAAGTTGTTAAAAGCTTGCACAGAAATGACTGAACTGTGCTCTTTTTTGTTTCCACCCCCCCCCCCCCAACTTCTATTCCCACCTATTTCTTATTATAAATTTCTTTTTTTTTCCTTCTCATTGACAAATAACATGACAAGAGCCCTCGCCTTGTCAGAAAGATATCCTAACCTAACAACAACTCCTCATTACTTCATTGAGTTATAAATACTCCCTCCGTCCCAAAGTAAAAGTCCTATTTTCTATTTTGGTACATCCCAGAGTAAGAGTCTCTTTCCTAAAGTGGCAAAAAATCTTTACTATTCATCACACTCATTCTCTCTCATAATTTACTTTTATACTCACAACACCAATCAACTTACTATTCCCTCCCACTCATTCTCTCTCCTACTTTACTTTTAGACTCACAACACTTACTTTACTTCCACCATTTTTTAATCTCCGTGCAAATGGGAGGTAGGATTCTTAGTCCGGGACGGAGGGAGTATTCGATTATGAATTGAAAGGGGAGTCCATAGGTTGCAAATGTTGGTAAATGTCCCAAGCAAGTTTAACAATGTTAGTTTTTGAGGAAATCGTTTCAAAGACAATTATCACTCCAGCGCATTAACCTCAACTCCGAATCTGTTATCCTTCTTGGCCCTTGATGTATGTCTTCCCCTCTTCATATTCTCATCGATCATTGTTCCTATTAGATCCTACTTCTCTTTAACAAGATGATCACCAAAAAAGAATCTTGAACCATCACCAGTCAAGCAACAACCCTTCACACCACTTATTGAACGGTGGAAGATGCATAAATCTTGGATGAGATCTGAGATGCTCTTATCGTTTCTGGATCCCTTGAGTGAAACTAAGCTCTCGTTGTAAATTAAAACCCTTCGACACACAGGAAAATCATCTTGGGGTGGGATCTCAAGCTCATTGAATTTATGGGTAGAAGGATAGTATACGTGTTGGGGAATTGGGGGATCACCGCATCCACTAGCCCATACTAGCAGTCATCAATATGGAGAAATAAATCAACACATGAAATAATAATATGAAAGAACAAGAACACCATGATTTGTTAACCCGGTTCACCACCCCCATGTGGCTACATCCGGAGGCCCCAAGCCAGGATATCACTATAATAATATGTTTGATTGTTACAATTTACATATGCACTCACACAGATCTAGCATAGTAACTCTCCATGAACAACCCTCTCCTACATATTATTATCTCTCCCCAAGAACACACAAACAATATGACTATGGCCGGGTTGTAGGATCGCCCCCATGGCTCTCCTAGGCCCCCGGCCCCATCCTACACACTATTTTGTGCTCTCTCTTGATATCCTAACTCTCTCCTTTTGGGTACAAATATTATGATGGTAGTCACAATATATTTATAGGGATACAAAACCTAATTTACCCGGAGTCCTTGAGACAGAAGGAGTATAATACTTCTCCTCCAAGTATTATAGCTTTTAGGAAACTGAATGAGAAAAGGAAACCAATTCCTTTACTCCCACTCCACGCCAGATTTCCTGCAGTCCGCCACACCAGGCGCCCGCCTGCCCCTGACCAAGCGCCCGCCTGGATTAGATTTTCTGCCGGCCAAACTTTCTGTCTTTATAGGCGTTCGCCTGGTCCTTACCAGGCGTCCGCTCGGTTCCGGTTTCGACTCCTCTCCTCCGCGGTTTTGACCTTCACCTTGGTTTTGACTCCAATCCCAACAATCTCCCACCTGGAGACATAAACCACCATTGTGACATACTCCATCAAGCTCCCACCAGAGAATGAACCACCAAATATTTTTACACCACCATTGTAACACCAAGCTCCTCCTTGATGATGATAAGCCTCCACGCTCATCCACCATGAACCTCCACGTTCAAGTAATAAGGCGAGTTGAAACCAAGCGACGCTTCAACCTCTCCGTGTTAGATACTTCTTGCCTCCCCAAGTCAACTTCTACCTTGATTTATTTGCAAGACTAACTTTGCCTTCTCCCTCCTAGATCCACTCCCCTTGCAATGCTCCCCATGAAACTCGGACACACCTTGCTTCTTGCATTGTCTTCTTGTGGTCTTTTCTCGCTCTCTGTTAGGGCCACTTGACTCCCACCGCGTTGCAACTTTTGAGTCACTCTCCCCCCTAACACACCGTTCATTGATGTCTCTCCGTTTTACACCAATAGGCCGGTCTCCAAGCCTCTTGCTCCCACCCGGAATGAAGTTGATGTTGTCGGTAGAGTACAACATCATCCTTACCCCTATCCGTCGTTTTGCGAGAAGTCCTCCTCTTCCCGCGTGGTCTAACCGGCTTATACCACTCACCTTTGCATCGTCGGTTGCTTACGCAAGTGCCTGATGCATTCCTTCTTTATTTCATATTTTCTCCAACCACCTTGACTGCCCCAAGATCCCTTTAACACCTCCAGATCCATCTTGATCTCTGCATCTCAAAATTCCACCTCGAATTTCTGCAGATCTCATAAGAAACAAACGAACTTTTCGGACTTTCTGATCTTCCGCACGATTGTTGACCTATTTGGCACGTGTCTTGCTTCAACCATAAACCCTAGAAGCTCTTAGATCCCTGCACATCTTCCACACGAAGAATCTGCACTGCACGAAATCTGCACGTGCGCTCCACCGAGCCTGCACGTGCATTGCACGAATTCTGCACGTGCGTTGCACTAAAAATCTGTTGTCGCTTTTCTTCACCTTGGATCTCCCATAGATCTCGAATCAAAGCTCTGATACCAGTTGTTGGGTAATTGGGGGGATCACTGCATCCACTAGCCCATACTAGCAGTCATCAATATGGAGAAATAAATCAACACATGAAATAATAATATGAAAGAACAAGAACACCATGATTTGTTAACCCGGTTCACCACCCCCATGTGGCTACATCCGGAGGCCCCAAGCCAGGATATCACTATAATAATATGTTTGATTGTTACAATTTACATATGCACTCACACAGATCTAGCATAGTAACTCTCCATGAACAACCCTCTCCTATATATTATTATCTCTCCCCAAGAACACACAAATAATATGACTATGGCTGGGTTGTAGGATCGCCCCCATGGCTCTCCTAGGCCCCCGGCCCCCTCCTACACACTATTTTGTGCTCTCTCTTGATATCCTAACTCTCTCCTTTTGGGTACAAATATTATGGTGGTAGTCACAATATATTTATAGGGATACAAAACCTAATTTACCCGGAGTCCTTGAGACAGAAGGAGTATAATACTTCTCCTCCAAGTATTATAGCTTTTAGGAAACTGAATGAGAATAGGAAACCAATTCCTTTACTCCCACTCCACGCCAGATTTCCTGCAGTCCGCCACACCAGGCGCCCGCCTGCCCCTGACCAAGCACCCGCCTGGATTAGATTTTCTGTCGGCCAAACTTTCGGTCTTTATAGGCGTCTGCCTGGTCTTTACCAGGCGTCCGCTCGGTTCCGGTTTCGACTCCTCTCCTCCGCGGTTTTGACCTTCACCTTGGTTTTGACTCCAATCCCAACAATACGGCCATCTTGATCGTGACTTCTCCGTCCATGCCGTACTCGTCCACTATATCCGTAAGGATGTTGTTGTTCTTCCAAACACCACGTGGATGTTTAAGGTGTAGAAGACATTTTGTCCAACAACCTTCCTCCTTCATTACCAGTATATCAAATGAATCAACTTCCCGATCCCAAAACCTGTTGACATATGTACCAATGAACATGGCTAAAGAGTCAAAATTGTAGATGAACAAAGATGCATATTCATACATAGAATAGAGGGTATTTTGTGGCCAATTGATCTCTCGAACAACTTCACTACCAAAATCAAATGAAAGTATAGAATAGTCGTCGTATGAAAGCCAGTCATGAATCTTCCTAACGTAAGGGTAAGGACTCGGACGTTGTTTCCATGAATCATTAGCAAGGCTATAAATAGCCATAACTGTCAGTCAATCAAATGAATCATCACCTTGGTTTCCCCAAAACGCAACCACCTTGAAGTCGTTTGTCAAGGGGTCAAGGCCAAATCCAAATATAGGAATAGAAGAATAAGGTTGAAAAAGGGTCCACAACACTCTTGTTGCAGGATTCAAGAGAGCCAAATGATACTTCTCATGTTGACAGGAGTGACTATGGAAAAGCAAAAGCAAACCATTAACAGGATCATATACTGTTTTGGTCAAATTTATGCAATTCAACTTCTAGGAGTATAATTAGCCATAATGGAATATAACGCTTCAAGATTCAAGAATCAGTGGACAAGGTATTTAACGAGGAAAGCCCTTGAACAACTTGTTCGCTGGCATAAAACCTCGAATGATGGTATTTTATTATTTCTTGTAAGAGTACAATGGATGAATGAATGTAAAACTGAGAAGAAGAGAATAACGTGTGTGAGTGTGTGATTTACAGGCAATGTCTCTCTTTTTATTCTAAAGAAAACAAATAACAAACTTTGAAATACTATCCCTAAGATCTCAGATATATAGTTGGTTGAGAGTGTGGCCATTGTTCCTCCGTTTTGTTTGAACTTCGTTTGACGTGTGTTGATAAGAATACATGTCCCTTTTGACTGAGTCTTTGATATGTGCCTTTTGACTGAGTATTTGAGTCCCTTGTGAGTTAAGTCAATAATGGTTCCTGAAAAATAGGACAATAAACAACATGTGTTATTTAAGCAAAATGCGAGCTCAAGATGTAAGTCCAAGTTGACTGTCCGCGTTGAAGCTTTAGGTTGCAGGATGTAACTGATTTTTCTACCCCAAACAATTGCCCCCAATTTTCGGATTTCAAGGGAATCTTTAAAGTAGAAAATTATGATTTTAACAACTGGCTCCCAATGTTATTAAATTGGGCGGTGATTTGATTACTGTTGGAGTCTAGGGTCTAGGTACTTGAGTTTGCTAGGACTCTTGAACGGTCTAGTGTTTTCTTTTAAAGCATAATCAAAACTCTCTCTCTTATTCATTCCGCAGAGATACAAGAGCAACTCTAGACTTCCTCCTGGTGAGATTCTCTTCTTGAATCCTTCATCTATCAGTTTTTCTTTAGGATGGTAAAAAGATGGTTGTGGAAAAATTTTGTTGATAAGATGGTTGTGGAAACAGATGTTTTGATAGGGAGGCGGCATAAGATGTTGTCTAGTATGTCCCAGGTAAGATCACCTGATTCTATCCTCTGAACCAGCATCTTCTATAGTGATCTGAATGAATCTGAATTCTAAAATACTTGTCTTGATTAACTTCTGAACTAAATTTTAATACTACCCACTTTATTTTTTCCTTCCCTTTCCCTTTACATATGCATTTGTAACGATCAATCTTTTCATGACCTACTATAATAGAATCAAACAGTTCCTCAAGTTCCAATCAGCATTCTGATTGTTAATACCCAAATTTCCTTTTCATTTACCCATGCATAAACCTTTAAGAGTTCTGTTTTGCAATTTAAAAGGATAACATACACAACAGTTGAGGAAACCTTAGGCATCAATCTTTTACAGGATAAGTCCATATAATCGGATTGACCAGGAAAAGGAACTCCGGTTATTTCTACAGATCAATTTGAGGAAAACCTAGGCATCAATCTTGTAGAGTATGAGTCCAAAAAGTTGTACTAGTTTTTTTATAGTAAGACCTTTCATCTCAACTTCAAGTTTCTTTGCGCCGGGTAAAGAAATGAAAATCAGTTTGTGCATTCCTTCATCCCAACTTAAATTAATCCAATCCCAACTTAATGTAATCCCAACTTATATAAAGTAAAAACAAGAGTCTTTGGTCTCACCTGATTCCAAGCGAATTTGAAAAAATGATAGACATTTGGAGTGTACATTAATCCCAACTTAAAGTAAAAACAAGACTCTAGTAAATCATTTGTTGATTCATTTCAGGTAATCTGTTTAACTATCTACATTAAGCCTTGTTGAAGGAGCTATGAGAGATAGGACATCTGTTTTTTATGAGTGGTGAACGTGTTGGAACTCAATGGGATCAACAACTCCTTAAAGTGATTTTACAACTGGGCACTGAATGCATCACTTCGGCAAAGTTCTAAGTTCCGATACGCAGACCTTTTAGAATTCCGATACTCATAACGGGTTTTCATTTGCTTGTGATTATGCGAACTAGGAGGCCTAACTACAGTGATGTTAATATTCATTAACTAATTTTTTTAAAGTACCCTTTTTTGTATATTTCACAATCACAAAGTCTTCTCAAATATCTAATAGAATGGATAGCTATAATTGTGTCGGAATCGCATTATTCCTGAATTCCAAGTAGGAAGCCATTTTGTAATGTTTAAGGACGGAACCAATATCGTGATTATAAGTCAAAACCATTGGATTTAGTGGCTAGGCTTTAACAAGGGAGATTGTTGGTGTTGGGTTTCCAAGTAACATGCGCAGCGGAAAATAGCAATTAAATTTTTTATGAAACCCAAAGCCATGGATCCGTTCATATGATTAAATCAAATACAACATAATGAATAGAGGAAAAACTAACCTTGATGTCTATGAATTCTAGCTTTGATTTTGGTGAAGAACTTGAAGCTTTATCACGGACAAAATTCACGAACTTTGAAGATGATAAAATTCACCCTCTAGCGGTATCCACACCACGAACGAATATCAAGGAGCTTCTTGATATTGGTTGCTAGACCAATAATTATGAAACACACTTTCACAATTTAATAAAGAACTATATGGAATTATTTTGTGAATTATTTGTTCTTCAATCCAAGATGTCTTGGAACAAAATAATAACTCTCTCAAACTCTTTGGAGGCACACAAAACACTAGGGCTTTATGGTCTGGCCGAACTTGGCTTTTTATACACAATTAAGACCTATTCCAAATAGGAAACTTGTGCCAAAAACCTTCCCAAATCGAATTAGGAAATTTTCTGCCGCCAGACCAAGCGTCGCCTGGTCCCAACCGAGCGCCCGCTCGCTGTCCAGAAAACCCAGAATTTTCCAAAAATTCCTTTGAGGTCCTTCGACCCTAAATTCCAATACAGTCCTTTTATTTAAGATTCGTTCTATTGTGTGTGACCCTCTAGGATTATACTAAGTTGGCAATGGGCTCAAACATGAAACCATAAGATATGATTAGGTTCTAGCAAACCGTCATACCTACCCAAATAGTATCACTAGATACAAGTTCGCATTCCTTTAGAATATGTCACAATCCTTTTGTCCACGATGTCATTGAACACAAGTCATGGTCAAACAGTCAACTTGTCTTGTTCAATACTTTCTCAATTCTGAATATGTTGATAATTCAAATGCTATTGATCCAATCAATCCATTTGATTCCGGCCGAACATTTCATCAACATCATTCCTTCGAGGGGCCCAAGCTTGACATCTCTCCGTGGAGGGACAAACCCATTTAGCTTATTATTCTTCCCAACGGGAATCTGATTATGCCAATCATACCCTTTATAACTACCGTGTTAAGGTAGCGTTTGAATATGTCAAACACAATGTTCATCAAGTGGAAGACTATAATAACTTCATGTCTAAGGATTCAAATGACATAACTAATATGAGATATATGTTCGACATAGACCATGACATAAATCTCATACAGCGGGTCATGTCCAGTACCTTGTTCCAAACAAGTACCCATAAATCTAACATGATCATCCCATGATCATTTAGCCTTTATACTAGTGCTTAACAATTACTAGGGACGGAGATTATTATAAGTAAACATGAACAACAATAATAATCAAAACATCTCTTTATTGATATGAAATAAATGATAACAATTACAACGTTTATTAAACGTGCCTAGGGCACCACTACCAACAATCTCCCACTTGCCCTAGGCCCAATCTCCCATGTATCTAATACCCATGGACCTAACATGACCATCATGTTTAGCTTGTGGAAGTCCCTTTGTTAGCGGGTCCGCAACATTGTCATCAGTAGGTACTCTGCATATATTTACGTCTCCCCTATCAACGATCTCTCGAATGATATGAAAACGCCTAAGTATGTGTTTGGATTTCTGATGTGCTCTTGGTTCCTTTGCTGGAGCAATAGCACCATTATTATCGCAATAAAGGTCTATTGGATTAGCAATACTAGGAACCACTTCAAGTTCAGTTATGAACTTTTTAATCCAAACAGTTTCCTTTGCAGCATCTGATGCGGCAATATACTCAGCTTCTGTTGTAGAATCAGCGGTTTGTACTTTGCTTGGAACTCTTCCAGCTTACAGCTCCACCATTTAAAATAAACACAAAACCTGATTGCGATCGGCTATCATCTTTGTCGGTTTGGAAGCTTGCATCCGTGTAAGCATTTACAACCAGATCATCTTCCATTCCTCTATAGACCAAAAACGAGTCTTTAGTTCTTCTCAAGTACTTAAGAATCGCTTTTACAGCTATCCAGTGATTTTCGCCAGGGTCGGATTGGTATCTACTTGTCATGCTCAAAGCATAACATACATCCAGCCCAGTATAAATCATGGCATACATGATGGACCCAATTGCCGAAGCATATGGAACATCATTCATTTCTCACGCTCATCGTTTGTCTTAGGACATTGAGTCTTGCTTAGAGAAACTCCATGTAACACGGGCAAGGTGCCTCTCTTAGAATTTTCCATACGGAATCTTCTAATGACCTTGTCAATGTATGTACTTTGGCTTAAACCAAGTAGCCTCCTTGATCTATCTCTATAGATCTTAATGCCAAGTATATATGCGGCTTCACCCATATCTTTCATTGCGAAGCATTTTCCTAACCAAGTCTTACGGACTGAAGTGTAGGAACATCGTTTCCAATGAGTAATATGTCATCCACGTATAAAATAAGGAATAGCACTATGCTCCCACTAATCTTCTTGTATACACAAGGCTCATCTTCGTTCTTGATGAAACCAAACTCTTTGACCGATTCATCAAAACGGAGATTCCAACTCCTAGAAGCTTGCTTCAATCCATAGATGGATCTCTGCAATTTGCATACTTTAGAATCTTGTTCAAAACCTTCTGGTTGTGTCATATACACATCCTCTTGGAGTTTTCCATTTAGGAAAGCGGTTTTGACGTCCATTTGCCATATTTCATAGTCATGATATGCGGCAATGGCAAGCAAAATTCTTATAGACTTGATCATTGCTACGGGTGAAAAGGTTTCATCATAGCCAATACCATGAACTTGCCTATAACCCTTCGCTACAAGCCTAGCTTTGTAAGTATGCACCTTCCCATCCATGTCAGTCTTCTTCTTGAAGACCCATTTGCATCCTATGGTTTTTACACCTTCGGGCGCATCAATCAAATTCCAAACCTGATTGTCTTGCATGGATTGTAATTCAGATTCCATGGCTCCAAGCCACTTGTCCGAATCAGGAGAAGACATCGCCTCTTGGTAGGTTGACGGTTCATCATTCTCAATGATTTCTACCTCATTACTATCTGTTACGAGAAATCCATATCTCTCGGGCTAGGATCGTAACCTACTAGATCTGCGAGTTGCTTGTGTATTTTGAACAGGTTCCACAACTCCTTGTGGTTCTTGTTCTTGTTCCACTATTGGTTCAATGTTATTTTCTGGGTCTCGAATTTCTTCAAGATTTATTTTACTCCCACTGATTTCTTTGGAGAGAAACTCTTTCTCTAAAAAGAAACCAGTTCGGGCAACAAACACTTTGTTGTCCTCACGGTTGTAAAAGTAATATCCTCTAGTTTCCTTTGGATATCCCACGAAAATACATTTGTCAGATTTGTGTGCAAGTTTTTCAGAGACAAGTCTTTTGACAAAGGCTTCGCAACCCCAAATCTTCATGAAAGATAAACAAGTTTTCTTTCCGCTCCACATCTCATATTGAGTCTTTTGAACCGATTTAGTTGGAACACTATTTAGTGTGAAAGCAGCGGTTTCTAGAGCGTAACCCTAAAAGGATATTGGAAGATCAACTTGACTCATCATTGATCGAACCATGTCTAACAAAGTCCGATTTATCCTCTCGGATACACCATTCCATTGTGGTGTTCCGGGTGGAGTCAATTGTGAAACTATTCCACAATTCTTCAGATGATCATCAAATTCTTGGCTTAAGTATTCTCCACCACGAACTGATCGAAGTGCCTTAATACTTTTGCCAAGTTGTTTTTCTACTTCATTTTGAAATATTCTAAATATCTCAAATGCTTCACTTTTATGTTTCATTAGGTAAACATACCCAAATCTGCTATAATCATCCGTGAAGGTTATGAAGTATTGAAATCCTCCCCTAGCATTGCTACTTAATGGTCCGCATACATCGGAATGTATCAACCCCAATAAGTCGCTTGCCCTTTCACCCAACTTGGTAAAAGGTGTCTTAGTCATTTTTCCAAGAAGACACGACTTGCAAGTATCATATGACTCGAGGTCACATGAACCTAAAAGTCCGTCCCTATAGAGTTTTGAGATACGCTTCTCATTAATATGACCAAGACGGCAATGCTATAACTAGGTATGATTTACATCATTAGGTTTAGATTTCTTATTTACATGATAGACATTGTCATTATTTTCATTCTTGACATCCAAGATATAAAGGCCATTAAATGAATTAGCAATACCATAAAGCACATCATTTAAATAAATAGAAAATTTCTTATTCTCAATAAGAAACTTAAAACCTTCATTATCCAAACAAGAAATTGAAATAATATTTCTACTTAAATCCGGAACATAATAACAATTGTTCAAAACAAGAATTAATCCGGAAGGTAAAGTGACTTCATAAGTCCCTACGGCTAATGCAGCAACTCTTGCTCCATTCCCCACGCGTAGGTCTACTTCACCCTCTTTAAGTAGTCTCCTATTCTTTAGACCTTGCACATTTAAACAAATGTGAGAACCACATCCGGTATCCAATACCCAAGAATCAGTGGTAGAAAGGATAATATCTATCATATAGATACCTGAAGTCGACGCAGCCTTGCTGCCCTTCTTCTTCTTTTGCTCTTCCAAGAAAGCCTTGCAATTACGTTTCCAATGACCAATTTCTTGACAATGGAAACAGATTGCATCCTTTTGTGAATCGGGTTTTGCCTCAGAAGCCTTGGCAACACTTGCCTTGCTTATTTTGGGTTTGACAACTTTCTTACCCTTTCCTTTGGCACTAGCCTTCTTCCCATCATGAACTAAGAGCACGGGAGAACCTTTCTCCGCAATCTTCATCTCCGCAGTTTTAAGCATCCCATGCAACTCGGAGAGATTCTTATCCATTCCATGCATGTTATAATTCATCACAAACTGATTATAACTTTTAGGCAATGAATTAAGAATGAGATCCGTGGCTAGCTCCAATGGGATTGGATAGCCAAGTTTCTCAAGGTGCTCTACATAACCTTTCATTTTCAGCATTTGAGGACTCACTTGTTGCCCTTCATTCATTTTACAAGTAGTGAATGCAACAATGGTCTTGTACCTCTCTTGCCTAGCTTGTTCTTGAAACATGTCTCTTAACTCCACGCCTATCTCATAGGCATCCAAATGTTCCAAACTTTGTTGGAGTTTTGAGCACATAGTAGCAAGCATGAGACAACTTACATCTCTAGAATCATTACGATGTTTCTTGTAACTATCTTTTTCTGCCCTAGGGGCAGTAGGTTCTGGTTCAGCAGGAAGAGGCCCATCGAGAATGTACAACTTATCTTCTTGCCTAAGAACAATTCTTAGGCTACGGATCCAATCCATAAAGTTTGTACCATTCTCTTGGAGCTTATCCTTCTCAAGGATCGATCGCAACGAAATTGATTGAGTGTTAGTAGTCATTATCTATAAATATGCAAAATTTCCAAAATTTAATAAGTACCGGTTTTCATCAAAGAAATAAACAATGTATTTTTCAAACAAAATACTCCCACTAAATTATATAACATTCATATACATCCAATGTATAATATAATTTAATTGGGCTAAGATTCAACTTTAATTTAACTTTTGAGTCCACGGAGGCGGACCGCTCAAAACTAAATTAATTAGGTAGACAATCATGTCAATCATATCCCATATGATTCTTAGATCCTTTCATGAGATTCTTTGAGAAATCCAATTTTTCAAGCATGTTTAATCTCATCTTTTGCCTAGCCCAAAACTGTTTTGCGCCTAATTAAGTCCAACCATTTTAAACGTATAGGAACCATTCAATTTAATGCACCTTGCGGAGGCAAGCCCACATTAAATTAATGAACCTCATCTTGCTCATACATGAATAAAATTAATGCACCTCGCGGAGGCGAACCCACATCAAGATTATACATGTATAAACAAGTGTTTTAATCATGGCACGGCAATGAAGGACTTAAAACTTTCTATGAAGGTTCATCACATATAGCATATAACACATTTATGAGCACATAATATAAACATGTTACACATCAAGTTTAGCCACTAAATTAATCTCCATTAATTTAAGCATGATATTTATGTGTCATTAGTTTCTCTATAATTATGAGGATGAGACTATTTCAACTTTGGTTATTATCTCCAAATCAAGACAACAAGAAGTGCGGTCGAACTAAGCCATTAGGCAACCACAATCCCGCACTAATTCAAGAAACCAAGAAAGTAGTCCATGTGGCCGAAACTAAGCAATAGATGGTCTCGATGAACGTAGGCCAATTGCATCCACAATTCCACATGGATCTCCAAACTTTGAATCAAGAACTTTGTTTCTCAATTTTAGCAATTATGAACTCTTCATAATTCTAACTTCGTTTTATCTTTGAAACTTTGATTGCGATCAATTTTGGGAAACACAATCTCGATGAACGCAGATTAGCCATCCAAAACTTGAACCAATCTAAGAATCACAAGACTAAAACAAATAGGAAAATCAAATCCCAAAATCCACACACAAACCAACTACCCAAAGCCCATTCCAGATCAGCAAGTCTAGACTGGTTCTGTTACTGGTTTTGTTGAATTTATCGAAAATTCCATATTCAGATTTTAACCAAAATCAGAATAGATTCTGACGAGCGAGCGCCCGCCTGGTCCCCAGCGAGCGGGCGCCTGGTAGGTCAGAATGGTACAGAATTTTAAAGTTCGAAAATTTTGTCTCAAAATTATTTTTCCCCGATTATTAAAACTTTGATCTGATCAAAAATTAATAATCGAAATAATTCAGAATCCACCATAATTTTTATTGCGATTGAATCGTGCGATTAAAGTTGCAAAACAATAAACCACATAAAATCACAAAACACATAAGCATCATATATTCAAATATTCATATCATGCTAGGCACATAAACAATTTATATACACATAACATGATCCAAGTATTGAATTAATCAACATGAACGGGGCTCTGATACCACTGTTGGGTTTCCAAGTAACATGCGCAGCGGAAAATAGCAATTAATTTTTTTTTATGAAACCCAAAGCCATGGATCCGTTCATAAGATTAAATCAAATACAACATAATGAATAGAAGAAAAACTAACCCTTGATGTCTATGAATTATAGCTTTGATTTTGGTAAAGAACTTGAAGCTTTATCACGGACAAAATTCACGAACTTTGAAGATGATAAAATTCACCCTCTAGCGGTATCCACACCACGAACGAATATTAAGGAGCTTCTTGATCTTGGTTGCTAGACCAATAATTATGAAACACACTTTCACAATTTAATAAAGAACTATATGGAATTATTTTGTGAATTATTTTGTTCTTCAATCCAAGATGTCTTGGAACAAAATAATAACCCTCTCAAACTCTTTGGAGGCACACAAAACACTAGGGCTTATGGTCTGGCCGAACTTGGCTTTTTATACACAATTAAGACCTATTCCAAATAGGAAACTTGTGTCAAAAACCTTCCCAAATCGAATTAGGAAATTTTCTGCCGCCAGACCAAGCGCCCGCCTGGTCCCAACCGAGCGCCCGCTCGCTGTCCAGAAAACCCAGAATTTTCCAAAATTCCTTTGAGGTCCTTCGACCCTAAATTCCAATACAGTCCTTTTATTTAAGATTCGTTCTATTGTGTGTGACCCTCTAGGATTATACTAAGTTGGCAATGGGCTCAAACATGAAACATAAGATATGATTAGGTTCTAGCAAACCGTCATACCTACCCAAATAGTATAACAAGATAAAAGTTCGCATTCCTTTAGAATATGTCATAATCCTTTTGTCCACGATGTCATTGAACACAAGTCATGGTCAAACAGTCAACTTGTCTTGTTCAATACTTTCTCGATTCCGAATATGTTGATAATTCAAATGCTATTGATCCAATCAATCCATTTGAGTCCGGCCGAACATTTCATCAACATCATTCCTTTGAGGGTCCCAAGCTTGACATCTCTCCGTGGAGGGACAAATCCATTTAGCTTATTATTCTTCCCAACGGGAATCCGATTATGCCAATCATACCCTTTATAACTACCGTGTTAAGGTAGCGTTTGAATATGTCAAACACAATGTTCATCAAGTGGAAGACTATAATAACTTCATGTCTAAGGATTAAAATGACATAACTAATATGAGATATATGTTCGACATAGACCATGACATAAATCTCATACAGCGGGTCATGTCCAGTACCTTGTTCCAAACAAGTACCCATAAATCTAACATGATCATCCCATGATCATTTAGCCTTTATACTAGTGCTTAACAAGTACTAGGGACGGAGATTATTATAAGTAAACATGAACAACAATAATAATCAAAACATCTCTTTATTGATATGAAATAAATGATAACAATTACAACGTTTATTAAACGTGCCTAGGGCACCACTACCAACAGTTGGCGCATAATTGTTATGAGGTCGTGTGAATACATGAGGTTGAAATCGGGAGTCGCCACGTTGTTTTATTTATTGTTAAAACATTGAGAAAACCATTTATGAGAATTAATAGGGTTCGGGGGTCAAATTACAATAAGAGAAGAATATTCATGTTATCACTCCTATTGCCCGACGAATCGGTTTTTCTATCATGATCAATGTGTGTGTGTTAGTGATTGAGACCGGATCCAAAGATTGCCTACATTCTTCTCATCATGAGAAGCTCAGGTCGGTGTAGTTCAGTGATGAATTAGAATGGGGAGAGATGAAGCGGGATCATGCATATAGAGGGGGAAGATTAGAGTTAGAAATAGTTCCTAGATCATATTAGGGTTTGATGAAACCCTTGGATCATCATAGGCTATGGCATGTGCACATAAATAGGGATTACAATCCTAGATCTAGCATATTATGAATTTATAAGACTTAGATCTAGCATACTAATAAGAACATCATGAATACATATGAATGAACACATAAACATGAAGATCGCTACCCTAAATATGGCATATATTATGAATCTAGACTAAGAACACGAAGAACGCATGAAGAACATATGAATATGGATGCATAAACATAATGAAAACATGCATAATATAGATCTAGCCTAAGAACATAACAAGAACATAATAAGTAAAGGAAGAGGACTTACCTTGATCGGCAAGAACTATGATTAAAGCTTCTTGAAGATTCAAAGAGGCTTCGAGGGTGCCGAAAAGGCTTAAACTAAGAGTTTCCTCATCAGTTTTGACTGTGGAACTCGTAGAATGAATTCGTTGTCGAAATGGCTGAGAGGAGGACCCTATTTATAGGAAAACGGGCTGGGCTAGAAGAAGTGGCCGTACGGCCATGAGGCAGCCGTACGGTGGTCAAAGAGGCATACGGTGGCGAAATCTAGGATTTTGTGCTTATCAAGATCTCAACGAATCCTTATCAGTTTGTTCTCGGGATTAGGTCATTATCCTGATAGAATTTGACCTACAACTGATTTCGTCTATCATGGAGTCTGGGAATCTGTAGGATAGGCCCCTATCAGGTTTTTATTGCCTAAAAGGTCCTTAGAGATATCTAAAGGTCTAGGAAGTCCTAAATCTTCAGATCGGGTACTAACAGTAGCCCCTCGGCGATGCTTCTTGCAAGGCATGGAGGGTCTTTGATTAAGAGAAGGAACCGATCTGAAACATGAGTTCCAAATCGAGAGGGGAGTGGAAAGGAAGGTTACCAGGTTGATCGAGTGGCTGAACCTTTGTTAGGCTACCTACGTATCTAAGTTGAATCAAGCCGATCGTAGTTCGAGACCTGCGGGGAAAGAAAGAAACGAGACATCGTCTTTCGCTCGGGATAGACAAACATTCATTAATTAATAAAGTCGCGTGGACCCTACTAGGGAAAAAGAAAAAAGAAACGAGATATCGTCTTTCGGCTTGAGATCGACAAACACTCGTGAAGAAATAAAGTCATTGCAGATGGACTTTATCGGGGAAAGGAGGGAAGGCCATACGCACAGTTCGACAGGAAGTTTAAAGAATCGAGAACAGAAATAGGGATGAATTCTAACTTCCTATAGAGCGCACGTAATCGATTTAAAGATTGATTTGGAAGATTAATGCTTACGGAGGTTCCGACCTTCAATTTATAATCTTTAGGGTTTAAAGAGGTTTCCGACCTTTTAATTATAGATTGATTTGGAAATTTTATAGAGGTTTTCCTGACCCAATTGTTTAATTTTTATAGAGGTCTTCCGGATCCAATTGGTAGCAATTTTTATAGAGGTCTTCCGAACCCAATTGGTAGCAATTTTTATAGAGGTCTTCCAGACCCAATTGGTAGTAATTTTTATAGAGGTCTTCCGAACCCAATTGGTAGTAATTTTTATAGAGGTCTTCCGGACCCAGTTGGTTAATTTTTATAGAGGTCTTCCAGACCCAGTTGGTAGTAATTTTTATAGAGGTCTTTCGGACCCAGTTGGTTAATTTTTATAGAGGTCTTTCGGACCCAATTGGTTAATTTTTATAGAGGTCTTCCGGACCCAATTGGTAGTAATTTTTATAGAGGTCTTCCGGACCCAATTGGTTAATTTTTATAGAGGTCTTCCAGACCCAATTGGTAGTAATTTTATAGAGGTCTTCTGGACACAATTGGTTAATTTTTATAGAGGTCTTCCGGACCCAATTGGTAGTAATTTTTATAAAGATCTTCCGGACCCAATTGGTTAATTTTTTATAGAGGTTTTCCGGACCCAATTGGTAGTATTTTTTATAGAGGTCTTCTGGACCCAATTGGTTTATTTTTATAGAGGTCTTCCGGACCTAATTAGGGTTTATGGACGTTTCCCACCTATAATCATAATCTATTGGGTTTACGGACGTTTCCCACCTCCAATTATAGATAGATTTTAAGGATTAGGGCTTACGGAGGTTCCGACCTTCAATTTATTATTTGTTGGTTTGGAAGTTTGGAGGCCTTCCGGGCCGAATTTGGAATTTGTTGGTGTAAGATACCTTTTGTTTAGATTTTTAAGCATTGTGAAGTTTGAGTGAAATTACCTATATTCTAGGTTTTGAGCTTTGATTATTTGATGTTAGAGATGTGAATTTCTTAATGTGTGGGGTTTAAGTGAATTTTGTAGAAAATTAGTTGTATTTTACCCATAGTTTGGGGTTAAATGAACCTTATGCAGATTGCAAATAGTTTTAATTTGTAGATTACCCAAGGTTTGGGGTTTATTTGCATTTTACTTTGATTATAAAGATTTTGATGGTAAATTACCCAAGTTCGGAGTTATTTGCATTTTACTTTGATTGTAAAGATTTTGATTGTGAATTACCCAAGGTTTTGGGGATTAAGTGAATTTCGCGGAGACTTAGTTGTATTTTACCCATAGTTTGGGGTTTAAATGATTTTTCTTTGATTGTAAAGATTTATTTGTATTTTACCCAAGGTTTGGTGCTTTGATTGTTAATATTAACCGTAGAGGGTTTTAATTGTAAATTGTTTAACTTATGGACTTGATTGTAAGTTGTTTTGGATTGAGGGACTTGATGGTAATTTCCTCAAAGTTTGGGGTTTTGTTGATTAAGTTGTGAAGTGGAAGTGTTTTATAGTAAATTACCCAAGATATGGGGTTAAAAATGGAATTTTGGGAAAGCCAGGGGCTGATTTGTCGAATTGTGAAACTGGGAGCCGTACGGCTGAGTCTAGGGCAGCCGGGCCGTATTTGCGCGCGCAGGGGCAATTTGGTCACTTCCCTCATAGCGCTAAGGGGCAATTTAGGAATTTCATAGGGTTTTAATGGGGCGGACGGATTGGGACTCGCCGTACGGCTTCCTTGGCGGATTAGTCCATACAAGAGCGTTTGGAGCGCTTTTACACAGAAGACAAAACACAACACGCCGCCGTCGGAGAAGAGAAAGAGTGGGAGACCTGCCGGCGACGAAAACGAGGAGAACTCCGGTGAGATTTGAAGGGAATCGCTTAGATTTGCTAGGATTCTAACGATGGCACCCAAAGCACCTCCGGTATCGAAGAAGAACGTGCCCCACATGAAGTTCAAACATTTCGAGTTATCCGACTTGTACGCACATCCTCGCCTCCATTCTTGCTACTATGCGGCCAGGGAAGTGGTAAGGATTTGACTTTGAACTCGTTTATGTGATCAATTTCGAGTTTGATTTGAGTTTTGCTTGGATTCGAATTTCTAGGGTTTAAGACCTAAAATTTGGGGATTTTGCGCATTTGACTGATTTTGACCCGAATTGAGCATGTTCGTGGAATGGGTAAAGTGTTGGTTTGTTGATTTCGTTGAGAAACGCATTTTTGTATTTTAAAGTGTTTTTTGTCCGTAAATATTGCAATCTTGGACCTATTTTGACTTGTTTGACTTTGTTAAAAGTGCCTTTTGACTTTTATTAGCATGTGGGAATGCAATGTACACGAGTTTTGGGTGAGAAAGTTCATTTTTGTGAATTTGCATGTTTGCCCGTTTATGTCGCGGTTTTGACTGTTTTTTGGACTATTTTAGATTTATTTGTCCTTGGTGGACTAGGGTTTTATTTGTGAGTTGTATAGTATGTGACGCCTATGTATTTGTTGGGCATTTTGGTATTTGCTAAAATAATAATACAACAGTTTATATTTACACATATTCATGAAATAACTTGCTAGATTAATTTCATACCTGAGTTGTTTATACCTGTTGGTGTTTTGCAGGTTGTGTTGCCGCCTTTGAAGTTGAGGGGCTCATGCGGCGTTGTATATGACTTGTGGGAGAGGACTCCAGAGACTGTCCGGACCAGGGTGCGGGCCACCGGCTTGGGTTTATTCTTCGAGAGCTTGTCTGGTCAGGGAAAGCTGACCAAGAGCACTGACCTTGTTATGGCACTGCGGGAGCACTGGTGGGACACCACCCATACATTCCATTTTGGTTGGGGAGAGGTGACGGTGACCCCTTCTGACTTTACGGCTATTACTGGTTTGTGGTTCACGGGCCGTCCAGTGTGGGGGTGATGATACTCTGCTTACCGATGGGAGTGAAGATAGGCTCCGGGGCTTGATTGGGTTCGATTGTTTCGATATGAAGAGCGGGTACGGTGTACGTCTGGGTGGCCTTAAGAGGCAGTATGAGGGGATGTTGGCCGCTCTGGAAGCCGGTGGAGGTGATGTGGAGGCGACTGCTCGGGTCTTCGTCTGGTATGGACTATCACAGGCCATTTTTGCTAAAGCCGGTACTACGGCGATGATTCCACTGCTTGGATGTCTGGTGGACCTGGATGCAGTGAGGGGTATTGCTTGGGGATCTGCCGGCTTGACGGAGTTGTATCGTTCTTTAGACCGGAGCTGTCGGTATCAGTCGGCGTCAGTTGACTGCTTCCATTTTGCCTTGGAGGTATGATCCGTTTTTATCCATTTTATGATTTCAGTCACATTCATTTGTAGATTATTTCTGATCTAGTTTCATGTTCCCTCTTGCAGTGTTGGGCTATGAGATCCTAGCTCTAAGCCGATTTGGGATGACTAGTGCTCGGTCGACTTTTCTGGCTATGTGTCGGTGGGTACCGAGTTGTAGAAGTAGGGGCAATGAGACCTCGTGGCATTACACATATGCGCAGTTGAAGACCATTTTGGGGGGACCCCGTCCGAGAGAGGCTGTCTTTTATCCATGGGCGGATCTAGATGCTGAGTTGGTCGCTGAAGGGGCCATTGAGGCGACGGGACAGAGGCGGCTCTTGGTTGGCTTTAGTGGGGATGCCCTTTATTTGGGTGAGAGAGTGCGGGCCCAGGATGGTGTGGGTAGCGTCTACAGGGTTCCGGTGGATCCCCCATATTATATGACTGATCCCGCATCTCTGCATGACCGGGATGTTGGGTTTCGATGTAACATGCGCAGCGGAATATAGCATTCAAAATTTTATGAAACCCAAAGCCTATAGATCCGTTCATATGATTAAATCAAATACAACAATATGAATAGAGGAAAAACTAACCCTTTATGACTTTGAATTCTAGCTTTGATCTTGGTGGAGATTTGAAGCTTGATCACAATGAAAGTAAGAACACGAACTTTGAAGATGATGAGCTTCACCCTCTAGCGGTATCCACACCACGAACGAATATCAAGGAGCTTCTTGATCTTGGTTGCTAGAACAAATTGTGAAACACGTTTTCACAATCAATATGAACGATATGGAATTTTGTTTGTGTATTATTTTGTTCTTCAATCTAAGATGTCTTAGAGCAAAATAAAACTCTCTCAAACTCTTTGGAGACTTCCACAAAAGCTATGATATGATTCTGGCCGAATTTGGCTGTTTATATACAAGTTAGACCTATTCCAAATAGGAAACTTGTGTCTAAACCCGTCCAAAATTCTTTTCCAAATCAAATAAGGAAACCAGTCCCGACAAGGTGTGCGGCCGCCCAAAACACATGTGCGGTCGCACATCTATCTGGAAGGTTTCTGGTATTAACTGACCCAAACTGTGCGGCCACCCATCCCAGACTGTGCGGTCGCCCACTTGTCCAGATTTCCAGAAATTCCAAAATTCCAATATAGTCCTTATTTAAGATTCGTTCTTATTGTGTGTGACCCTCTAGGATTATAATAAGTTGGCAATGAGTTCAAACATGAAACCATAAGATATGATTAGGTTCTAGCAAACCGTCATACCTACCTAAATAGTATAACTAGATACAAGTTCGCATTCCTTTAGAACATGTCATAATCCCTTTATCCACGATGTCATTGAACACAAGTCATGGTCAACAAGTCAACTTGTTTTGTTCAATACTTTCTCGATTCCTAATATGTTGATAATACAAATGACATTGATCTAATCAATTCATTTGAGCCCGGCCGAACATTTTCATTAACATCATTCCTACGAGAGGCCTAAGCTTGACATCTCTCCGAAGAGGGACAAATCCATTTAGCTTATTACTCTTCCCTACGTGAATCCGATTATGCCAATCATACCCTTTATAACTTCCCGGTTAAAGGTAGCGTTTGAATATGTCAAACATAATGTTCATCAAGTGGAAGACTATAATAACTTCATGTCTAAGGATTCAAATGACATAACTAATATGAGATATATGTTCGTCATAGACCATGACATAAATCTCATACAGCGGGTCATGTCCAGTACCTTGTTCCAAACAAGTACCCATAAATCTAACATGATCATTTAGCCTTTATACGAGTGCTTAACAAGTACTAGGGACGGAGATTATTATAAGTAAACATGAACAATAATAATAATCAAAACATCTCTTTATTGATATGAAATAAATGATAACAATTACAACGTTTATTAAACGTGCCTAGGGCACCACTACCAACAATCTCCCACTTGCCCTAGGCCCAATCTCCCATGTATCTAATACCCATGGACCTAACATCCCCTTCATGTTTAGCTTGTGGAAGTCCCTTTGTTAGCGGGTCCGCAACATTGTCATCAGTAGGTACTCTGCATATATTTACGTCTCCCCTATCAACGATTTCTCGAATGATATGAAAACGCCTAAGTATGTGTTTGGATTTCTGATGTGCTCTTGGTTCCTTTGGTTGAGCAATAGCACCATTATTATCGCAATAAAGGTCTATTGGATTAGCAATACTAAGAACCACTTCAAGTTCAGTGATGAACTTCTTAATCCAAACAGCTTCCTTTGCAGCATCTGATGCAGCAATATACTCAGCTTCCGTTGTAGAATCAGCGGTTGTACTTTGCTTGGAACTCTTCCAGCTTACAGCTCCACCATTTAACATAAACACAAAACCCGATTGCAATCGACTATCATCTTTGTCGGTCTAGAAGCTTGCATCCGTGTAAGCATTTACCATGAGATCATCTTCCATTCCTCCATAGACCAAAAACGAATCTTTAGTTCTTCTCAAGTACTTAAGAATCGCTTTTAAAGCCATCCAGTGATTTTCACCGGGGTCGGATTGGTATCTACTTGTCATGCTTAAAGCATAAGATACATCCGGCCTAGTACAAATCATGGCATACATGATGGACCCAATTTCCGAAGCATATGGAACATCATTCATTTTCTCACGCTCATCTTTTGTCTTAGGACATTGAGTCTTGCTTAGAGAAACTCCATGTAATACTGGTAAGTTTCCTCTTTAGAATTTTCCATACGGAATCTTCTAATGACCTTGTCAATGTATGTACTTTGGCTTAACCAAGTAACCTCCTTGATCTATCTTTATAGATCTTAATGCCAAGTATGTATGCTGCTTCACCCATATCTTTCATTGCGAAGCATTTTCCTAACCAAGTCTTCATGGACTGAAGTGTAGGAATATCGTTTCCAATGAGTAATATGTCATCCACATATAAAACAAGGAATAGCACTATGCTCCCACTAATCTTCTTGTATACACAAGGTTCATCTTCGTTCTTGATGAAACCAAACTCTTTGACCGATTCATCAAAACGGAGATTCCAACTCCTAGAAGCTTGCTTCAATCCATAGATGGATCTCTGCAATTTGCATACTTTAGAATTCTGTTCAAAACCTTCTGGTTGTGTCATATACACATCCTCTTGTAGTTTTCCATTTAGGAAAGCGGTTTTGACATCCATTTTCCATATTTCATAGTCATGATATGCGGCAATAGCGAGCAAAATTCTTATAGACTTGATCATTGCTACGGGTGAAAAGGTTTCATCATAGTCAATACCATGAACTTGCCTATAACCTTTCGCTACAAGTCTAGCTTTGTAAGTATGCACCTTCCCATCCATGTCAGTCTTCTTCTTGAAGACCCATTTGCATCCTATGGTTTTTACACCTTTGGGCGCATCAATCAAATTCCAAACTTGATTGTCTTGCAGGATTGCAATTCAGATTCCATGGCTCCAAGCCACTTATCCGAATCAGGAGAAGACATCGCCTCTTGGTAGGTTGTCGGTTCATCATTCTCAATGATTTCCACCTCATTACTATCCATTACGAGAAATCCATATCTCTCGGGTTCAGATCGTAACCTACTAGATTTGCGAGTTGATTGTGTATTTTGAACAGGTTCCACAACTCCTTGTGGTTCTTGTTCTTGTTCCAATATTGGTTCAATGTTATTTTCTGGGTCTCGAATTTCTTCAAGATTTATTTTACTCCCACTGATTTCTTTGGAGAGAAACTGTTTCTCTAGAAAGACACCAGTTTGGGCAACAAACACTTTGTTGTCCTCTCGGTGTAAAAGTAATATCCTTTAGTTTCCTTAGGATATCCCACGAAAATACATTTATCAGATTTGTGTGCTAGTTTGTCAGAGACAAGTCTTTTGACAAAAGCTTCGCAACCCCAAATCCTCATGAAAGACAAACTAGGTTTCTTTCCGCTCCACATCTCATATGGAGTCTTTGGAACCGATTTAGTTGGAACTTGATTTAGTGTGAAAGCAGCGGTTTCTAAAGCGTAACCCCAAAAGGATATTGGAAGATCAACTTGACTCATCATTGATCGAACCATGTCTAACAAAGTCCGATTTCTCCTCTCGGACACACCATTCCATTGTGGTGTTCCAGGTGGAGTCAATTGTGAAACTATTCCACAATTCTTTAGATGACCATCAAATTCATGACTCAAGTATTCTCCACCTCGATCTGATCGAAGTGCCTTAATATTTTTGCCAAGTTGTTTTTCTACTTCATTTTGAAATATTCTAAATATCTCAAATGCTTCACTTTTATGTTTCATTAGGTAAACATACCCAAATCTACTATAATCATCCGTGAAGGTTATGAAGTATTGAAATCCTCCCTAGCATTTCTACTTAATGGTCCGCATACATCGGAATGTATCAACCCCAATAAGTCGCTTGCCCTTTCACCTAGCTTGGTAAAAGGTGTCTTAGTCATTTTTCCAAGAAGACACGACTCGCAAGTATCATATGACTCAAGGTCACATGAACCCAAAAGTCCATCCCCATGGAGTTTTGAGATACGCTTCTCATTAATTTGACCAAGACGGCAATGCCACAAATAAGTATGATTTACATCATTAGGTTTAGATTTCTTATTTATATGATAGACATTTTCATTATTTTCATTCTTGACATCCAAGACATAAAGGCCATTAAATGAATTAGCAATACCCTAAAGCACATCATTAAATAAATAGAAAATTTCTTATTCTCAATAAGAAACTTAAAACCTTCATTATCCAAACAAGAAATTGAAATAATATTTCTACTTAAATCCGGTACATAATAGCAATTGTTCAAAACAAGTATTAAACCGGAAGGTAAAGTGACTTCATAAGTCCCTACGGCTAATGCAGCAACTCTTGCTCCATTCCCCACGCGTAGGTCTACTTCACCCTCTTTAAGTAGTCTCCTATTCTTTAGACCCTGCACATTTAAACAAATGTGAGAACCACATCCGGTATCCAATACCCAAGAATCAGTGGTAGAAAGGAGAATATCTATCATATATATACCTGAAGTCGACGCAGCCTGCTGCTCTTTCTTCGTCTTTTGCTCTTCCAAGAAAGCCTTGCAATTACGTTTCCAATGACTAATTTCTTGACAATGGAAACAGATTGCATCCTTTTGTGAATCGGGTTTTGCCTCAGAAGCCTTGGCAACACTTGCCTTGCTTATCTTGGGTTTGATAACTTTCTTACCCTTTCCTTTGGCACCAGCCTGCATCCCATCATGAACTAAGAGCATGGAGAACCTTTCTCCGCAATCTTCATCTCCGCAGTTTTAAGCATCCCATGCAACTCGGAGAGATTCTTATCCATTCCATGCATGTTATAATTCATCACAAACTGATTATAACTTTTAGGCAATGAATTAAGAATGAGATCCGTGCCTAGCTCCAATGGGATTGGATAGCCAAGTTCTCAAGGTGCTCTACATAACCTTTCATTTCAGCATGTGAGGACTCACTTGTTGCCCTTCATTCATTTTGCAAGTAGTGAATGCAACAATGGTCTTGTACCTCTCTTGCCTAGATTGCTCTTGAAACATGGCTCTTAACTCCGCGCCTATCTCATAGGCATCCAAATGTTCCAAACTTTGTTGGAGTTTTGAGCACATAGTAGCAAGCATGAGACAGCTTACATCTCTAGAATCATTACGATGTTTCTTGTAACTGTCTCTTTCTGCCCTAGGGGCAGTAGGTTCTGGTTCAGCAGGAAGTGGCCCATCGAGAATGTACAACTTATCTTCTTGCCTTAGAACAATTCTTAGGCTACGGATCCAATCCATAAAGTTCGTACCATTCTCTTGGAGCTTATCATTCTCAAGGATCGATCGCAATGAAATTGATTGAGTGTTAGTAGTCATTATCTATAAATATGTAAAATTTTCAAAATTTAATAAGTACTGGTTTCATTAAAAAATAAAACAATGTATTTTTCAAACGAAATACTCACACTAAATTATATACCTTCTTATACATCCAATGTATAATATAATTTAAATGGGTTAAGATCCCGCTTTAATTTAATTTTAAGTCCGCTAAGGCGGATTACACAAAATCAAATTAATTAGGTAGACAACTCTTGTCAATCATATCTCATATGACTCTTAGTTACTTTTATGAGATTCTTTAAGAAATCCAATTTCAAAAAGCATGTTAAATCTCATCTTCGCCTAGGCCCAAAACTGTTTTGACGCCTAATTAAGTCTAACCATTTTAAACGTATAGTTAATGTGTCTCGCTAGGGCGTGCCCACATTATCTATCTTGCTTATACATAAATAAAGTCAATGCATCTCGCTAGGGCGAGTCTACATTAAATTCACCCATGTATTAACAAGTGTTTTAATCATGGCATGGCAATAAAAAACTTAAACTTTCTTTGAAGGTTCATCACATATAGCATACAACACATTTATGAGCACATAATATAAACATGTTACGCATCAAGTTTAGCCACTAAGTTAATCTCCATTAATTTAAGCATAATATTTATGTGTCATTAGTTTCTCTATAATTATGAGGATGAGACTATTTCAACTTTGGTCATCATCTTGCAAATCAAGACAACAAGAAGTGCGGCTGAAACTAAGCCATAAGGCATCCACAATTCCGCACTAATTCAAGAAACTAAGAAGGTAGTCCATGTGGCTGAAACTAAGCAATAGATGGTCTCGATGAACGTAGGCCAATTGCATCCACAATTCCACATGGATCTCCAATCATTGAATCAAGAACTTTGTTTCTCAATTTTAGCAATTATGAACTCTTCATAATTCTAACTTCGTTTTATCTTTGAAACTTGGATTGCGATCAAGTTTGGGAAACACAATCTCGATGAATACAAATTAGCCATCCAAACCTTGAACCAATCTAAGATTCACAAGACTAAAACAAATAGGAAAATCAAACCCCAAGATCCACACTCAAAACCCATTCCAGATCAGCAGGTCTGGTCTGGTTCTATCACTGGTTCGGTTGGACCTCTCGAAATTTCCAAATTCTGATTTTAACAAAAATCAGAGAATCTGATCATCATGTGCGGCCGCCCAAAAATTACTGTGCGGTCGCCCAACCTTGGGCGGTTGCCCGGGTAATTTTGTGCGGTCGTACGGTGAGATCAGAGGGTAATTTTTCAGTTCGAAATTTGTCTCAAAATTGTTTTTCCCCGATTATTAAAACCATGATCCAATCAGAATTAATAATCAAACAATTCAGAATCCATCATAATATTAATTGCGATTGAATCGTGCGATTAAAGTTGCAAAACAATAAACCACATAAAATCACATAACACATAAACATCATATAATCCAATATTCATATCATGTTAGGCACACAAACAATTTTATATACACATAACATGATCTAGGTATTGAAATAATCAACATGAACGGGGCTCTGATACCACTGTTGAGTTTCGATGTAACATGCGCAGCGGAATATAGCATTCAAATTTTTATGAAACCCAAATGTAGACACCCCGCCTTGGACCGCTCACCCCGATTGCACATTTGATCTTGTGTTTCTCCCCATTTTAAGTGTTTCTCGTTAGTTTCTGTCACTTCCGTTAAGTTCCTGACTCATTTTTTTTATTTACAAAAGTCGGAAGGACGTGGTCCTTTTTGGGGTTTCTAGGAAATAGTGGAATCGTCACACTAGTATATAGACCTTCTCGCGGTCCCATATACTCATCGGATTCCAACACGCTTGTGAATCCGACATGTGTCGGGATTAAACTAAATTAATGTAGTAAAGCATACATGCGGGGACGGATTTTTTATTTGCGTCCATTATGACCACTTGGGGACGGATTTTTATTTCGTCCATAACAACGAGTGGCATGTATGATTTGAAGACATTAGTTTAGGGAAATCTCGGCACATGGAAACCGACTTGAGTCACGGAGTGTTAGACCTTAACTAGAATTGTGTGGTTTGTGCTCGGCTAAAGAGAGGCTTAAAGGTTACTGTGAGAGCCCGCGCCCGAGATTGATCGGATCACCGCGAAATGACCGCCTGTGAAAGCGGTTCGCGCCCGTCTCGTGCTGATGCGCTTTTGGAAATGCGCTCGGTTCTCACACAATGGTTTCCTCTTGATGCTGTGATTTGATTGCAAGAGTCGCCACCTCATATTTATTTTAGGAAAAATGAAGAAAAAACATTTTTTGAGAAAATGGGTTCAGGGGCTAAGTTACGAGAAGAGAAGGGGTTAGGCACTCTTCTCGCCCGTGATGGTCTCTATATGCGTGCAACTTATATTCAATTTTATGCCTTTTAATTTGGATTTTATGCCCTACCAAAAAATGGTGATGAAACATATATGGAGGTCTTCCTATTCTAGGAACTTTCATTTTTATTCACAACCGGGAACTCGGTTTGAGTGGATTCCCCGATTGGTTTTCAAGAATGGTTTTGATCATATCAAGCAATAATACATCCACGGGAGGGGAGATTACACAATTACACATATACAAAAAATAGGGGAGACAAATCCCACAAATAATAATAAATATCCTCGACGGTGCTTTTGTTGATTTCGGTGACACTTTCCATCCCGAGCCGTCGTACCTGTCCTAAAATCAATCCGATTCCAAACTAAAAATTTGGGGTTAATCCCTAAATACTAGGGATCACAAGGGAGTTTTTGTATACTTTTTGGACCAAGTTTAGGCCCCAAACACATGCAATAAAGTTGATCATAAAAATCAGCCCAGAAAAGGCAAACAGAAACCTTAGCATGTTTATCACCAATTTTCACCATCTTAGCTTGGGAATCTGACAAAACCCAAAGAACAAAAGTTGAAGACCACGCATAAACCATGTATATACCAAAATTTGGAGTTCATAGGATGAGTTTTAGTGGTTCAAAAGGTTTCTGAGATTTCAATGTCAGAAACTGGAAGCGCAGAATCTGAATTTTTGAGTTTGAAACATATGTTTGAAAGGAGAACTTCCATTGATCCAAAAAATGTATAAAAAATATGATAATCATCCTGAGTTCGTGTAGAACAAAATACATGTTTTGATCTTTGTCCAGAAAATTATTTTTCATCAAGTTTGAAGCCCAAGAACACAGCAAGGTACCACAGTGAATAAACAACTCAGAATCACTGAGACCCAAATTTATGCATGAAAATATGATCTAGGCATGGAATCTGAACATGAAACTTTAGGATAATATATTTCAACATAGAGTTTACATAGAGTTTTACCTAGCTTTTGAGATTATGGGTGCTCCATTTGTCAACCAAGGGAAGACTTTTTCTTTTCTTTTTGCTATGTGTTTGATCAAAGTTTGGCTTTGATGTGTTTTTTGTGGTTTGTTTGGTGATTTATGGGTGGTGTAGGGGTGGTGTATGAGTGGTGGTGTGGTGATGGTGTGGTGGTGGTGTTCTTGTTGAGAGAGAATGAGAGTGGAGGATGGTAGGGGTTTTTTTTTCTTTTTGTTTTTGTGTCTCCTTTTTGAAATGGATGAGAGTGGTGTATATAGGAGGAGGGAGGTGGTAAATTGGTTGTAACTTGGAGGGGGAGGTTGTAAATTGGTGGATTCATCATCTATCCTTCTTGACTAAGGCTTAAAGTCATTTTCCTTATCTCTGTTTCGGCTTTCCGCTCCGTAACTGCTCCGTTGTGCGCGTCTCCGGTGTCCCGGTTGTCCGCGAGTCCAACATGAAAGTTGCTCGGAATATTTTTCTAGTCAGGCCGGTATATCTGAAATATTTTTATGAGCAAGGAATGACAATAATATATTTTTTTCTCTTCTTGACCAATTGATAAGATATTTTGAGATATTTTCCAATTTGGATAACCATCTTTCCGGCTCTGGCTTTTCGCTCCGTAACTGCTCCGTTGTGCGCGCCTCCGGTGTCCCGGTTGTCCGCGAGTCCAACATGAAAGTTGCTCGGAATATTTTTCTGGTCAGGCCGGTATATCTGAAATATTTTTATGAGCAAGGAACGACAATAATATATTTTTTGCTCTTCTTGACCAGTTCATAAGATATTTTGAGATATTTTCCAATTTGGATAACTATCTTTCCGGCTTTCCGCTCCGTCGTGCGCGCTCCGGTGTCCTGGTTGTCCGCGGGCCCAACATGAAAGTTGCTTGGAATAATTTTGTGGTCACGCCGGTATATCTGAAATATGTCAATTAGCAAGGAAAGGTAATAATATATTTTTAATGCACAGAATGGATAACAGCGAGCAGTTCGGGGGGTTGCGGGCCCCGTTTCCGGTCCCGCACCTCGAAAAACAAAATTTTTGCCTGTTTGCTCGTTTTTTCGCTCTGATCATGAATTTGAAGTCCGTTTATCCATTCGATGCACCGATAAGGCTCACGGCAGTCCCGCACAGCCAAATCGAGGGTTTTAGGTCAATTTTCGGGTTTAGACCGATTCAAGGTGGGTTTTTAGGGGTGTGAGATCAGGGTATCTACAGTTACCCCCGGCATGTAGTCGTGAACTACGCCACGAGCTGAGGTTTACCGCTTCGGAAGAGTCAAGGTCGAGTGGAGCTTGAAACTTCCTAGGACGGGCCTCGACGGGTTTGGGGTTGGACTTGTGCGACTCGATAGTGAGCAGTTGATAAGAATTGTGCGCGTAGTGTGAGGTCTAACAAGTGACAAAATATTTTTTTTTTCAAAGGAAATAAAAAAAACAAATAAGCACGTAATTTACTACTTTCGAATCACCCGTGTGACCGATAAAATGAACAGGAAATAAAAGTTGTTCTGTGCAGGCCCGGTGCCCATACACTGTCAAAACTGTCCATTCTGTTCACTGTTTCTGGTTTCTGGGAAATGCCCAGAAGAGCACGCATTCAGAAGCCTACTCGGGAGGCGCGCGCGTTAGACTGAGAGAAGTGGAGGCGCCCGCGTCTGGGCAGTACCTGCAAATCAGCGGGTTCAAGGGATTGCCTTGACCCTAAATTATAGAACTTTTTCCCCTGCAGTAAACGTTAGCACAAAAACATGGAATTGAAGGACAAGATGGAAGGTGGGCGATTCTGGTAATAAGGGTCAGACGCGCGCGCTTTAGGCCAAGAAGGCCAGAGGCGCGCGCTTCCTACCTTTTTTACCAGAATGCCCAGAAAACAGAATAAAAGAACACCAAAAGATGAAAACGCAAGTTTAACCCTCTACCTCCCCAGCAGAGTCGCCACTGTAGATACCCCGGGGGACCACGGCTTGGCTAGAGCGCGTGAATTACCTAGGATGTCTACTTGATTTTAAGAGTCGCCACCTATGTTTTAGAGGAACATAAGAAAAACCTAAAAAGAGCCAATTTTATGTACGAAAACTAGAGATTCGGGAGAGAAAGGGTTCGGGGGTTAGGTGATGGAGTGGGAAGAAGTACTTAAACACCCACTCCGCCCCGCTTACGCGGGTCTTGCTACATTTGGTGTTCTAATGCTAAAAAGTCCTTCTATTGATATTAAAATGTGCTAGCAATTAACATGAGAAGAAAAGGGGAAATAAAAAAAATAATTTTATTAATTAATTTATGCTAAAATATTACATGTTGAATATGCTAAACAATTACATAAGAAATGAAATAGAATTTAATTAGTGTTTGGAATGTTGGAATGTAACCTTGACCAAACTTCAATAGTGAAGTGGCCTTTTGGTTGTATTCCTTTTATGGAGATTGCATACTAGTAAGACATAAATAAAAGAGAAAGAGAAAAGTTGTACCTTTAGAAAAGAGAACTTGAAACCTTGACTTGATGTGGTGTTGTTGTAGAGAAATGGTTGTGTAGAACTTTGTGTAGAGTTTTGTTGTTAAAACTCTTGTTGGGAGAATTTGTGTAGAGTTTGTGTAAAGAGAAAGTGTTCAAGGTCTAAAAATGAGGTCCTTTTCCAAGGTAGGAGATGATGGTTTTTATAGGTAAAATTAGGAGGGAAAGGTTGGAGGGAAATTGGTCAATCCATGTGAAATGGAATTGACCAATCAAGAAAAAGATAAATAAAAGAATTAATGAAAGAAATAAAAGAAAATCAAATAATAATAAAATGAAATATTTTGTTTTTATGAAGAATGGCTAGAATAAAGGATTTGGGAGTTAAGAAATAAGGGGGAATGAATGTGGATGTAAAAAGGAGGTGTTTGTGATCAAGAAGAGATTTTCTAAATAAGAAAAGGGAGGGAAAAATGGTGCTATCCGTTACTGCCAAAGTGGGAAGCGCGCGGGTCCGGCCTATAGGAACAAACGCGCGCCCGCCCCATGACTATTACGGGAGGCGACCGCGGGTGAGAATAACAGAATGACATAATGACTCTAAAAGTTAACTCTGTTATGCAGTTTAGTCCAAAACTAACGGAATCAGTTAGGAACTTAACGAAAGTAACAGAAATTAACAAAAACAAGTTAAATAAAAATACTATGTATGCAATCGGGGTGAGAGGTCCAAAGCGGGGTGTCTACATGAGGCCACTGCTGAAAATGGTTCAAGTGGTTCTGAGGTTGAGGTTGAGGTTGATAGAAGTGGTGAAGAAAGTGACCGTGATGATGAGGATAAACAAGGTGATGATGATGGTAGTCAGCAAGGAGACAGTGATGACAAAGATAAAGAGGTTGATGTTAATGTTGATAATCCTACTTTTGACCGACCTGAAGCTACTGCAAAGAGCGCGTCTCCGGTCGATGTGCCCGACCACACTAAAATGATTATTGATGAAACTCTTACTCGACCCAAGTCTCCCGACCGCACCTAGGCTGTGTATCCTACTCGCTCTCCAGTTCCAACTCCTCCCTCTCCGGTCAAGAATGATGAAGTTCCAGCTACTACAGGTCAGGTTGCCGCACTTCTTACCGCGGTCCAAGCCTTGACTAAACCTCAGTCAGAAAACCAGTCTGCCATTCCTCAGTTGACCGCTGAGGTCATTGATCTAAAATCTTCTCAGGCTAATCTGCAGCACGAGCTATGTTCTCTTCCTTCCAAAATGATTGATACCATTAAGGGGGAGACTTTGGCCATAATAAAGAATGTGAAAGATGTTGTTCTTGGAAATGCCAGTTCTTCTAGTACTGGTGCCACACATGTTCCTCCTACCGCATCAACGTCGACCTCTCTTTCAACCAATTTTATGATCACTCCACAGTTTGTCAAAGAGGCCCTTACCGTTCAGACCAATGCTCTTAACCGCTGCATATCTCGCGAAGTTGTTGATGCCTCCATTGAAATCAACAAGCAGCTGGATATTTTTAAGAACGACTTGAATCATGAGCTGAAGAAAATCAAGTTCAACATGGAAAATGGAGTTGATATTGCAATTAAAGCTTCTCTTGAATGCCTTACTGAAAATCAAGCAAAAAAGCTTGAAGCTATCAAGGCCTCTTTTGGCACTCTAAAGACACCGTTGGATTACCAAGGAACCAGGATTGAGGAACTGACCAACACGGTCGTTGGTTCATTTCAGGTTGTTGAAAAGAAATTGGATACATTAGAAGAGTCAGTACAAAGATCTGCTGGAAGTGCGGTTACCGAAAGTTCCATTTAAGTTGCTGATGGTGGTCATGGGAACATTCATTCTCAGGCAGAGAACGATGAAGGCAATAGCATTGATTTCCCTATTGTGAATAGCATCGACTACATGCTTTCCAACACATTCACTTGCCCCATTATTCCAGAGTTTCAAGATGAGGTGAAAATCCCTGGACTGGACTTGTGAAACTGCCGCACTACCCGACAGCAAATTCCCGACCGCTCTACCTTCCGCATTGTTTTATATTACCGCTTATTTTATGTTAGGCTGAATTCCTTGAACAATTTTTAATTTTTGTTTAACTTTATTTGGGCATGTAACTCAACTATTATCTCGTTTTGATTCGTACTCTTTATGCTTCACTGCTTTAATGATTCAGAGTACCAGTTGTGTTTGAGTTGTTTCATGTTGTTCATATCTCTCATATATTTTGTCTTTCTGAATTGCATCAATATATTTCTACCTTCTAGGATTAGTCTCTTTATTTTATTTTTAGGATGATAGAAATCTATAACATTGACTTACTGTGTGTGCATTGACTTGTGGAGATCAGCCCCTCAACCTTATTTTAATTTATATGGACTTTAGGTTTTATTGTAAGAAGTTTTACAACTTCAGTAGTTAAGTCCATTTTTAGTTTAGTTAGGCTTAGAAGATCAGCCCCTCAAATTTTGAAGAAATGCTGTTGCTGCTGATGTTGTGAAAATAGCCAAGTATGCCTACCTTCTGCTTATTGAGCGGCCGTTTATTGAGAAACCGCTCATTGAGCGACCGCATAGTTATGGCGACCGCAAGGCTATGCTGCCGCAAGCCAAAGCTGCCGCGTACTCAGGCTACCGCACAACCAAGTGAAGACCAAGAAAAAACAAGTTTGATTTAAACGTTGCAAAATTCAAATTTAAATTTGGTCGTTTGTCTGGTACAAGATAGTACATCTTTACCACTAACTTCTGCAACTAGAAGACAAAGAAATGAGCTCCAATCAGAATGCTCCAGCTCATCATCTTCCAAACTTATCTAACAGCTATCTCTCTCACCCAAGGCTACAAATAGTCATTGCTTTCTTCATTGAAAGTGTGCTGAGATTCAAAGAGAGAAATTGCTGTTGAAATACTTGGTGATTGAAGAGCATACTCAAGATTTCCAGTTCAAGCCTTCGTCTTCAAATCTTCAAAGATCCCCAGCAACCTTCAAGATCATCAAATCTCAAACCCAGCAACACTTAAAGATTCATTAGGCTCACAATCATATAGATTACTTAGAGCTGTTGATTCTTACACACACACACAGTCTGACTGATCAATCACATAGATTGCATCATTAGGGATACATAGGTCTATGTCTAGGATTTGTTCTTCATAAAAAGTAGGTGTTGATTCAATACTTAATCTTTGTAATCTGTAGTCAAGAAGAATCAATATATCCTCCATTCAAAATCCAAGACTGACCATCTTGGTAAAGGATGTAGATCTTTTAACAGATCAAACATTTCCAAATCATCGTGTCAATTTACATTCTGCAAATTTACTTTCAGCTATTGTTCTTATTGTTCATATTAATTTTGTTTGTCGTTTAGTGTTTTGATCTTTCCAGATATTCAAACTATTGTGAATTGTGTTTGTTGCTTGCCTACTGCCTTAGTTATTACTTCTGACTACTTATCTTTTTGCCAAAACTCTCAGACACAAACTTTCATTTTCAACCTACCTAATCAGTAACCTTGCTTACCGCATATAGCCGACCGCAAGATTACCTACCGCAAATTTGCTTGCCGCAGATAGATTCAATTTTCAGTTCAATCATTCTTTGCTGACTGCAATATTTCCGACCGCACTATTTGCCTACCTAATCGTTTTTACTTCAAAAACCAACTCTACCTCATTTTTATCGAAAACTTCCACTGTGCATTTTACTTTGAACTAGTGGTTTTTACTTGACCACAAAACTCAATAGTAAGCATAAGGTTGAATTTTGAAAAAGGGTTGATAATTTTAAATAGGCTATTCACCCCCCTCTAGCCTCTTTTCATACCCTTGTTGTGTCTTTGGGACCAACACCAATCATCAACTAGCATGCAAATTCTATATCTCATATAAAATTCATCACATAAATTCATCTTGCTCATGATCATACCAATTAAATAACCATATTAAATAATTAAATCATGACAATATTAGAATTATTGATCATCAACAGGGCTCTGATACCACTGTTGGGTTTCGTGCAATCATGCATAGCGGAAGAAGGACATGAATAAAACCCAATAGCCTAGATCCGCTATGAACAATAATTCATAATATAAAGATGAAAGAAACTAACCCTTGTAGATCGAGATAAAACTTGGATTAGATGTTAAGAGAAACGCCCTCTATCAGTGATCCACACAACGAACAGATTTCAAGAACGCCTTCTTGAATTTAACTGCTAGGCCTTCGGTTTGAAAAACGATGTTGAAGAAAGATTATTCAAAGCTCCCATGATTATTTTGACTTGATGATTGGAAATAATCAATCACAATAACCCAAGAATATAATGTGTATTTTCGCTCTCAAAGAAAGAGTTTGGAATTGATCAAATCAATGTTATGGGAATAATTCCAGTCAGTCCACATTAATACAAGGGATGTCCAAAACCCTTTAGGACTTAGGTCTTCTTGTCCAACAAGAAAAGACTTAAAATAAACTGGTTTACGGGAAGGCAGCCGTACGGCTGATCTGGAGCCGTACGAAGCTCATCCAGCCGTACGGTTGTTTCCAATAGTTTCCTCGATTTTTGTTGCTTTTAATTATCCATTCTGCGTGTGTGACCCAATAGGATTATACTAAGTTGGCAATGAGTCCGAACCATTCAAACCTCATAAGTCATAAGCGGACTCTAGCAAGCCATTATGACTACCCAATTAGTATAACTTCATAATCCAAAGTTTCCTAAATAGAACATAACACAATCTCTTTCACGATGTCTATTGAACGTAAGCCATGGTCAATGATCAACTTACATAGTTCAATGCTTTCTCGATCCCAAATGTATTGATAATACAAATGATATCGATCTAATCAATTCATTTGAGCACTGCCATGGATTTCATCAATACCATTCATGGAGTGGCCAAAGCTTGACATCTCTCTTGACGAGGAACAAATCCCATCTTGGCTTATTACTCTTCCCTACATGATTCTGATTACGCCAATCATATTCTTTATAGCTACCCGGTTAGGGGTAACGTTTGAATATGTCAAACGTAATGTTCATCATGTGGAACACTGTGATGACCTCATGTTTAAGATTCCAGTGATATAACTATATGAGACTTAATTATGACATTCTGACCATGATATAAATCTCATAGGGGTTAGTCCAGTATTTGTTCTCCAACAAATACCCATAAGTCTAATTGTATCCCATACACATAATCATTATATGATTATCTATTAAACTTATACAAATAATTAATCATAATTACCAGGGACGGGGATTATTATAATAAACATGCAAAGGATATAATAATCAAACATTCAATATCTTTATTAAAGCATAAGCAAGTGATAACATTACTCGTTCAAATAACGTGCCTAGAGCATACAACACCAACACGAAGATCATAATAATATCAAGTAAAATGATTCTAATGATATACTCCTTCTGTCCGACCCGAATTAGGATTTTTGGGTTAGGCACAGGGATTAAGGAAAAAGTGTTAGTGGAGTAGGTGTTGTGAGTATGAAAAGTAAAGTAGGAGAGAGAAAGTGGGGTATAGAATAATGAGTGGAAATTTGTTGTGAGTGTGAATGTCCCATTAAATAAAACACTTCTATTTTTGGGTTGTCCTAATTCGAATGGGACACCTAAAATGGAAATTTGTCCTAATTCGAGTGGGACGGAGGGAGTAACTCTTATGAGATTTAATTAAAACATTTGACTATGACATAAATCTCATAGGTAGGACAAGTCCAATACCTTGTTTACCACAAGTACCCATAAGTTTAATTTGTATCTTATACATATAATCATCACATGATCATCTAATTAAACTTATACTGAATCTTCATAATTATAAGTGACGGAGATTATTATAACAAACATGTAACAAAAAATAATAATCTAATAACATCTCTTTACATAATGATAACATAATAACGTTCAAATAACGTGCCTAGGGTGTATACAACAACACACTCCACTTTGTATATTTTACAATATAAAGATTCATTTCTTAATTTTTGAACCCAAATAGTTTTTGACTCTTAAAATGGAACAGATGGAGTATATGGTAGTGTGTTCTTTCTAGCGGCCAAAATATATTTAATCCGTCAACTATAAATCAAATTTCACTTTGCAGCCTCCTGCAAAATTTGTTTTACCTTAATACTGAAAATTTGAATTATCCCACTTTGCCCCTAAGACCTGAACGGACGTTAAAAAATTAAATAATTTGGTTATTTTGGAATTATTATTCTAATCTCCCTCAACACTAACTCATTTATTAAAGAAGAAGAGCTATTTATTTTATTGCCCTCAGGTCCACCTAAAGCAAAATAGGTGCCCTAAGCCCCCTCTTTAAGTGAAATAATAAAATTATTAAACTGCCATTCCCTAATCCAACCGGGCTATCCCTAGAATAAAACACGTAGGTTACTCACCCTCCTCATTTTTAACATCTACACAGTCTCTCCGCCACTCTCCTTTTTCTTTTCATTGAGCCTTCTTTCGCCACTGGAAATCGCTACGTTGTTGCAGATCTGATCAAAGATGGTGGATCGAGGGATTTTATGTGAAGATGAAAGGGGGAGTATTATATGAGGTTATTGTCGGAGATAAAAAGGGGGGGGGGTGCGGTTTTCATAGTATGCGGGAAGTGACAAGAGAGATAAGGTGTTACCCATCGATTTGACGTATCTCCATTCACTAGTATTGTCGTCCGTGCCTGCAGATATTTTTGACCATCTCTTCCATAGTCACTACTTCTCCGGTGTCCTCCCTCCATGTATGTTCGTGCTCCGTGCATGCCATGTAATTTTGCTTGCTCTTCCTTTTAGTAGGTGGTTACGACGGCTAGTGGTGTAATAGAAGTTTTGGAAAAGGGACAAATGTCTAGGGTTACTATGATTTATGCAATAAAAAGTTTGTTTATGGCTTTTAATCAATTTTACACATCAATAAATGTGATTGTGTAGTATATTTTCTTACTAGGGGCTTTAGAGGATTGTAAAATCTAGGCCCTCAATAATGCATACTCATTAGTCTGGCGCAAAATCTTGGGAAAAACGTGTTTTTCCAAACGCTTAGGAAAAACGTGTTTTAAAAAAAAACGCGGTAGCATTTTTGTAAATAATCAGAACTTCTCAACGGTTCTGGATATAATTATAAAACCTTCTGAATATGATATTGATAGCCAGAACCTTTGAAAGTGATAGCTAGATGGGTCCTGGATATCAATATAAAGCCTTCTGGATATGAGATTGATAGCCAGAACCTTTGAAAGTGATAGCCAGAAGGGTTCTGGATATCAATATTAAGTCTTTTGGATATGAGATTGATAGCTAGAACCTTTTAAAGTGATAGCCAGAAGGGTCCTGGATATCAGTATAAAGCCTTCTAGATATCAATATAAAGTCTTCTGGATATGATATGATAGCCAGAACCTTTGAAGTCATATGCCTCCAAGTTTTCAAGAGTCTTCTGAAGCTCAGGACATATGGCAGCAAGCATGAGACAACCCACCTCACGAGAATCACTTTTGTGCTTCTTATAGGCGTTTCTCTCATCCTTAGGGCAAGTGGTAGCAGGTTCCTCTTCAGGAACGGGTTCATCAAGAATGTATAGCTTATCTTTATGCTTTAGAACAGTTTTAAGGCATCAGATCCAATCCATGAAGTTAGAACCATTCTCTTTAAGCTTTTCCTTCTCAAGGATAGATCGCAATGATAGTGAATTTGTACTTTGTGCCATTATCTAGAATTATGCAAACATGTAATCAGATATAAGTACCAACTTAATTAAAGATATTATAAATATTTAGTATTTCACAAATACTCCCACTAAATTATATAACCTTCAAATACATCCAATGTATCATATAATTTAAATGGGCTAAGATCCATATTTCACTTAACTTTGAGTCGGCTAGGGCATGACTGCTCAAAATAAGTTATTTACGTAGACAACCCCTTGTCTATCATATCATATATGACTCTTAGATCTTTTATGAGATTTTAGACATCATATGTCTAACATGTTTTAATCTCATCTGTGCCTTAGGCCCAAAACTGTTTTGATAGCCCAATTAAGTCAAACTATTTTAAACGTATATGAATCACTGTATCCTCATATTGCTTATAGATGAATAGAATTAATGCGCCTACGCTAGGGCGTAACCCACATAAAACTACCCATGTACTCACAAGTGTTTTAATCATGAATTGGCACATAACTTAAAATTTTAAAGAAGGTTCACACACATAAAGTTAATCAATTAACCGAATTAATTTTATGTGACATTAGTTACGCTAGTTATAGGATTAAAGTCTGAAACTTTCAGATTACCGCAATCTTAAACTCCATAAGATTCTGATCTTTATGTCTGGACTTCTGAACTTAAATCTGTATCAGGAAACACGGTTTTCAAAACTAACCATCTGAAACAAATCAAAATTAGTATTGTCCAAACCATCCGTAGAGCATCTTGAAATTGAGAGCACAAACCGTACGGTCGAAACAAAGCCAAAGGCATCCACATTCCCGTACTAGGATCAAGAAACCAAGTAACTTCTCTATACGGTCGAAACTTTGCTAAAAGGCATCCACATTCCCGTATAGATCGGACACTTGTCTCAAGACCTTTCATTGTCTCTTAATCTCACAGATTACAGCAATTCTAAACTCTTTAGAATTCTGATTTCTACAGTTACTCTAAATTCTTGACAGAAAACTTTTTCAGGAAACACGGTTTCGAAAACCAGCCGTCTGAAACCAGTTTCTGTTTCCAGATTCGAATTCTGTAAACACTTTACAGAACAATCTGAACACCCAAAGATAGAGCAACATAAGGTTGAATTTTGAAAAGGGGTTGATAATTTTAAATAGGCTATTCACCCCCACTCTAGCCTCTTTTCATACCCTTGTTGTGTCTTTGGGACCAACAACAATCATCAACTAGCATGCAAATTCTATATCTCAATATAAAATTCATCACATAAATTCATCTCGCTCATGATCATACCAATTAAATAATCGTATTAAATAATTATATCATGAAAATATTAAAATTATTGATCATCAACGGGGCTTTGATACCACTGTTGGGTTTCGTGCAATCATGCACAACGGAAGAAAGACATGAATAAAACCCAATAGTCTAGATCCGCTATGAACAATAATTCATAATATAAAGATGAAAGAAACTAAACCTTTTAGATTGAGATAAAACTTGGATTAGACGTTAAGAGAAACTCCCTCTATCAGTGATACACACAACGAACAGATTTCAAGAACGCCTTCTTGAACTTGACTACTAGGCCTACGGTTTGAAAAACGATGTTGAAGAATGATTCTTCAAAGCTCCAATGATTATTGTGACTTGATGATTGGTAATAATCAATCACAATAACCCAAGAATATAATGTGTATTTTCTCTCTCAAAGAAAGAGTTTGGAATTGATCAAATCAATGTTATGGGAACAATTCCCGTCAGTCCATATTATATACAACGGATGTCCAAAACCCTTTAGGACTTAGGTCTTCTTGTCCAACAAAAAAAGACTTAAGCTCATCCAGCCGTACGGTTGTTTCCAACAGTTTGCTCATTTTGTGCTCGTTTTAATTATCCGTTCTACGTGTGTGACCCAATAGGATTATACTAAGTTGGCAATGAGTCCGAACCATTCAAACCTCATAAGTCATAAGCGGACTCTAGCAAGCCATTATGACTACCTAATTAGTATAACTTTGTAATCCAAAGTTTCCTAAATAGAACATAACAAAATCTCTTTGTTTCATGATGTTTTATTGAACGTAAGCCATGGTCAATGGTCAACTTACATATTTAAATGCTTTCTCAATCCCGAATGTATAGATAATACAAATGATATCAATCTAATCAATTCATTTGAGCACGGCCATGCATTTCATCAATACCATTTATCGAGTGGCCAAAGCTTGACATCTCTCTTGACGAGGAACAAATCCCATCTTGGCTTATTACTCTTCCCTACACGATCCCGATGACGCCAATCATATTATTTATAGCTACCCGGTTAGGGGTAACGTTTGAATATGTCAAACGTAATGTTCATTATGTGGAAGACTGTGATGACCTCAAGTCTAGAGATTCCAGTGATATAACTATATGAGACTTAATTATGACATTGTGACCATGACATAAATCTCATAGGGTTCAGTCCAGTATTTGTTCTCCAATAAATACCCATAAGTCTAATTGTATCCCATACACATAATCATCATATGATTATCTATTAAAATTATCATAATAATTAATCATAATAATTAATCATAATTATCAAGGACGGGGATTATTATAATAAACATGCAAAAGATATAATAATCAAACATTCAATATCTTTATTAAGGCATAAGCAAGTGATAACATTAATCGTTCAAATAACGTGCCTAGAGCATACAACACCAATAGGAAGATCATAATAATCTCAGGTCAAAAGATTCTAATGATACTGTAAGGATCCCGCCCCCGCACGTAAAACGTGATGAGTCATGGGGCCGAAAGGCCAAACGCGGTTAACATGCCAAAAAATAACAGAGTCGCCACTTTTGTTAATTATTTAACCCAACAAAAGAAAAGGTTAGAGATTCTATTAGTTCGGAGGTCAGGTCATGCCTTGGGAGGAGTTTCACGTCACCCAAGTCACCTCGGATAGGACCGAGTCTCCCTAATGTTAGTTAACGAAAGTACATGTGTGTGTGTGTGTTTTCAAAATGGGAGAAACTGACTGTTTTGACAAAACCAGTTAATTATTTGATAGAAAAGGTTTATTTTGCAAGCTTTCTGGTTAGGAAAGGAAGAAACTGGAAAATTCCCTCCCTGGCCAAAGTAGCCGTATGGATGGGGAGGGCTCTCCAGGGCATTTTTACAGTTTATCAGAAAACAGTCCAGTTTCAGTCAAAACAGAGTATCTTTGCTGAAACTGGACTGGAATGTTGATTTCCAATTTATGATTAACAACAAAACCTTGAGAAGTTCATTCCTATGCACTTTGATCATCAAAGGAACCTCAAAAACAAATATTTGGATGTGATCAAAGGCAATCATTGGAGAAATTTATGAAAAAGTTGATGAACATGGCATTTAAACCAAAATGACCATTTTGGTGGATAAAGATTGAAACTTTACCACCAAAATTGTCCAAACTTTAGGCTTTGGATGTGGTACCATATGAGGAATTACAAGGGAGTTTTCCAGTCCAAATTTGGTCTCCAATCTCTTTGGTCCCTCAAGGAGTTCATCCCGGATCTTGAGCTATTAAGAGCCGCTGCGTCCTTTTGGGATGTCAGGAGACATGTATATTGCTTCTCCTACAACAAAATCACTCCAACCTATGAGGATTTCAAGGCTTTGGTGGGTGGCGTGGACACGGAGGTCATTGCTCTCCCCTCAGTTGATGACACCATGTGTGTCGAAAGGTTGGTCTCTCTTCTCGCATTCCTTTGGAAGAGGCCCAATGTATGGTTCTTAATCATACTTTTATTGACATTTCGGATCTCCCTGAGAAGTTCATGGATCGCACGGATGCGGCTTCTTGGAATGCTTTTGGTTTGTGCATTCTTGCCTTTTTCTACATGGTTTTCTCCAAAGGTACTTGTCATAGGGTTTTACTGGGTGTCCTTGAGGAGTGCCGTGCGGGGAAGGATATTGTCCCCTTGATCTTGGGCGGAACCCTTCATGGCGTGGACCGCTTGGCTTTGGGAGACGGCTTCATGCGTAGCGGTAGCCCCACATTACTCACTTTGTGGTTGAGGGAGAGGTTGATGGCCATTCCCGAGGCTCCTATCTCTCACAGACCGTAGTCTTATTCCTTAAGAGGCATTCTCTTGGACTTCACTCAGAGTGACTGGGAGGCTTACATGGCTCGCCTCACGACTGCCGATATCCGTTGGTCAGTCCAACATTGGTGTATCAGCTCGGTGCGGGAGTATCAGGATAATTCCCCTTTTGTTTGGGTGCCGGGACTCTTGGGATCGTCTTATTACATCCCTTCTTTGGTACGTCGTCAGTTTGGATTACTTCAGACTCCACTGTTGGAGTGGTCTGGTGTTAACCCGAAGCATTTGAGGCTTCCGCCCTTATCTATGTGGGACTCCTCCGTTATTTCTCTTCTTTCCCGATTGTGGACTTGTTCCTTCTTTCTGGTTCGGGTACTTCTTGGGCGTGCAGCCAGCATGGTTCTAACCACGGTCTACTTGGACTGGTATAAACAGACTATGGGACAGACTCAGAGGCTTATTGAAGAGAGGCGTGAGGCTATTCTTGGTAGGACTCATGACCCTAGCAGGTTTTGAGGAGACCGAGGCCGTGGCAAGTGGCCATAACATTACTGGAGACATTGTCAAGGACTATCAAGCCTTGGCTGATAGGAGAATGGTTGCGATGTCTAAGGCAGGGGCACGAATGGAAGATCTTCGAGCTCGGGCCGTTGCCAATGCGGCTTTGAGGGCAACCGGGCTGGTTGAGGGTGTCGGGAGGATACCCGATCATGGAAGGGGAGGGATCGACATCTTCGATGTGAAGAAAAGAAGACTCGAAGAAGTCAGAAGAAGAAGTGGAGGGACGAGGAACAGTGATAGTCCTATATTTCCATGTATCCACCCATTGCCATTGCAGACACATTAGTTCATTTTAAATGTCTTAGTGATATCTTAAGCATGTTAGTTGAATCGAGAGTAGATCGTGCTTGAACTCATGAAAGAAGTGTTTTAACTGTAATGAAAATGGTTACTTACGAAGCCAATTTGCATTCACATGGAGTCTTTGCTCGAAACCAAATTTGATTTTTATTCATTTTTTAGACCGGACCAATAATTGGCTGCCTACGTTCCCCTCTTACAAATAAGACTAAGGGGCTCAAGTCATCGTAGTTCACTTTTTACAAATTTTGGGTGCGACCCTGTTTTTTCTCTAGACCGCCAAAATGGATTTTCAATCTAGGTGGGTATATTCTTTTAGCACCTACAGTTTTTTTTTTTTTTTAACAAAGTAACGAAGGAGCTTGTCACCGTTGACCGGGTGCATGAAGGGGTTGCCATCCAAGTCCGCAAGCCTCATTGCACCTCCCGAGAAGATCTCCTGTACCACGAAGGGACCGATCCACACGGGCTCCCATTTTCCGTCGGGGTTAGACCTCCCGGGGGTTTTTCCTTAAGGACCAAATCTCCTACCCGAATTTCTCGGGGCTTCACCTTTCTATCAAAAGCTCACGCCATTCTCCCTTGGTAGGAGCGGATGTGTTCCATTGCCTTCAGACAACGTTCGTCCAGCAAGGCCAATTCATCATGCCGGCTCCGAAGCCAATCAACCTCATGGATTTCGTTCTCCAACAAAATTCTCAATGACGGTACCTCCAACTCGGCCGGGAGCATGTCCTCCATTCCATAAGTCAAGGCAAAAGGGGTTTCCCCAGTGGCGGTTCTAACCGAGGTCCAGTAGCCCCACAATGCTAGATGTAGCTTTTCGGGCCAATCTCTTCCCGTGTTGCCATTTTCTTAATAATCCTTTCGAGCGTTTTGTTGGCGGACTCCACTGCACCATGGGTCTGGGGCCTATATAGGGAGGATTTGTGGTGAGTGACTCAGAACTCTCCCAATAATTGGTCACATTCACCTTCGAAGTGCGAGCCATTGTCGGTGACGACCTCGTTCGGGACCCCGTACCGACACATGATGTTTTCCTTTATAAACCCCGCAACTTTCTTGGAAGTGAGGACCTTGTAGGATTTAGCCTCTACCCACTTCATGAAGTAATCCATGGCTACCAACACAACCTCGTGGCCATTGCTCTCGGGCGGGGAAATTTTCCCAATGATGTCAATGCCCCATGTTGAAAAAGGCCATGGTGTGGTCATACAGTAGAGATGGTGAGGTGGTAGGTGGTTGAGGTTAGAGAACCACTGACACTTGTCACACCTTTTCACAAATTGTATGCAATCAGTTTCTATTGAGATCCAAAAGTAGCCCATCCGTAAGATGATTTGCATTAATGCCCTCGCATTCATATAAGGACCACACACTCCGCCATGAACTTCTTACATGAGTTCCTTTGCCTTTTCCATGCTTATACACCTAAGGAGAATGCCCTGATGGCGCTTTTTGTACAAGATGTCCCCCAAGATGACATAGTGGGATGCTAGCCGTTTGAGTGCCGCCATGCTTTTAGCTTTTACCCCATCCACATATTCTCCCTTTTTATTTATGAAGGAAGTTTCTCCTTCCTTGAGGAATCGGTAAATCTGGTTGTACCATGGCTCCTCCACCTTTTCTGGGGTGGCCTCAATCTCATAACAGTACGCCAGATTTTCTTTCCTCCCAACTCGGAAAGGTTTTATTGACTTTCCCTCGGGGATTTCTACCAATGAGGCCAAAGTAGCTAAGGCTTCGGCAAAACGGTTCCGATCCCTCGGCAAGTAGTGGGAGCTAACTGATAGAAAATTTGAAGATATTTCTTTTAGTCTTGAAAGAGTATTAACTTTTAGAGGACGGTTATGTGTACCAGATATTGATGGAATTAAACGTCAAGTTCTTGATGAGGATCTCGAGTTCAAGTATATTATTCATCCCGAGAGTACCAAGATGTATCAGAATTTGAAACGTATTTTTAGTGGAATAATATGAAATGGGAAATAGCGGATTACGTATCAAAGTGTTTGACTTATCAACAGGTTAAAGCTGAACAACAAAGACCTGCCGGTCTACTTCAACCTCTAGAGATACTTGAGTGGAAATGGGAACATATTGTGATTGTGACATGAGCTCTTCCATGTAGGCATGATATTTTTGCAAACCAGGGTCCAGTGTTTTCCACTTGTTGGAGACTTGGTTGATGATCAAAGCCGAATCTCTGTATACCTCCAATTCTTTCACATTCCTTTCCAGGGCTGCTTCCAAGCCGGCCGTGCATGCCTCATATTCCCGCGGCATTGTTGGTTACATCAAAGTTCAACTTGATGGTGATGGGGGTGTGCTCATCTTTTGGGTCAACCAAGAGCAGTCCAATGCCATTTCCTCTTTTATTGGCGGCACCGTCGAAGAACAATTGCCACCTATTTTCTCCTTCGAGGGAAAAAATCCCTTCATCAGGGATTTGCGGCTCGGGCTCCTTTTCCTCATTACTAGGGAAGTCTGCCAAATATTCCGCTAAGACCCTTCCTTTGACTACCTTTCTTGACACATAACTGATATCATACTCAGCTAGGAAGAAAGACCATTTGGCAAGTCTCATAGACAAGGATTGCTTTTCCAACAAGAACTTGATGGGGTCTATCTTGGAGATGAGTTGTATTGGATGGGCATGCATGTAATGCTTCAACTTTCTCACGACCCATACCAATCCGGCGCAAGTCTTTTCAATTGGGGAGTAGTTGAGCTCGCTCCCTTATAGCTTGCGGCTCACAAAGTAGATGGCATTCTCTACCTTTGAATCCTTCTTTTCTTGGGCCAACATTGCTCCTATTGACATATCAGTCACTGTTAGGTAGAGCAAGAGTGGCTTATCCTTATGCGGGGGGCATAGGATTGGCGGGTGGACGAGATAGGCCTTAATCTTGTCAAAGGCCCTTTGGCATTCCTCATTCCATTCAACCTCGGCATTCTTCTTTAGCAATTTGCAGATGGGCTCACATGTGGAAGTAAGCTGGTTTATGAAGCGGCTAATGTATTGCAACCTTCCCATGAAGGCCTTTACCTCTGTTTGGGTACGAGGTGGCTTCATTTCCATAATTGCCTTAACCTTTTGGGTATCAACTTCGATACCCCGTTCAGTGACCATTGTTGGTAGTGGTGCCCTAGGCACGTTTAATAAACGTTGTAATTGTTATCATTTATTTCATATCAATAAAGAGATGTTTTGATTATTATTGTTGTTCATGTTTACTTATAATAATCTCCATCCCTAGTACTTGTTAAGCACTAGTATAAAGGCTAAATGATCATGGGATGATCATGTTAGATTTATGGGTACTTGTTTAGAACAAGGTACTGGACATGACCCGCTGTATGAGATTTATGTCATGGTCTATGTCGTACATATATCGCATATTAGTTATTTCATTCGAATCCTTAGACATGAAGTTATTATAGTCTTCCACTTGATGAACATTATGTTTGACATATTCAAACGCTACCTTTAACCGGGTAGTTATAAAGTATATGATTGGCATAATCGGATTCACGTAGGGAAAAATAATAAGCTAAATGGATTTGTCCCTCTTTGGAGAGATCTCAAGCTTAGGCCTCTCGTAGGAATGATGTTGATGAAAATGTTCGGCCGGACTCAAATGAATTGATTAGATCAATGTCATTTCGATTATCAACATATTCGGAATCGAGAAAGTATTGAATAAAAACAAGTTGACCGTTTGACCATGACTTGTGTTCAATGAGATCGTGGACAAAGGGATTGTGACATATTCTAAAGGAATGCGAACTTGTATCTAGTTATACTATTTGGGTAGGTATGACGGTTTGCTAGAACCTAATCATATCTTATGGATTCATGTTTGAACCCATTGCCAACTTAGTATAATCCTAGAGGGTCACACACAATAGAACGAATCCTAAAAGGACTATATTGGAAAATTAAGGCTCTCTGATCCTGGTGTGTGACCGCACAAACCAGGCTGGGCGGCCGCACATGTTTGGACGACCGCACACCTGATTTTGGTTGGCCGCACAGTGAGTCGAGACAGGTTTCCTGATTTAATTAGGAAAAGGATTTTGGACGGGTTTTAACACAAGTTTCCTATTTGGAATTGGTCTAACTTGTATATAAACAGCCAAATTTGGGCCAGAACATATCATAGCTTTTTTGCAAGTCTCCAAAGAGTTTGAGAGAGTTTTATTTTGTTCTAAGACATCCTAGATTGAAGAACAAAATAATACACAAAGTATTATTCCAAAATAAGACATCCTTGATATTCGTTCAAGGTGTGGATACCGCTAGAGGGTGAAGCTCATCATCTTCAAAGTTCGTGTTCTTACTTGTTCGTGATTAAAGCTTCGATTTCTCCACCAATCAAAGACCAAATTCAAAGTCATCAAGGGTTAGTTTTTCTAGTATTCATATTGTATGTATTTGATTTAATCATATGAATGGATCTATGGGCTTTGGGTTTCATAAAATTTTAAATGCTATTTTCCGCTGCGCATGTTACTCCGAAACCCAACAACCATGTACCCCAAAACCTTTCCACGAGAAACCCCAAAAGTGCACTTGCCCGGATTGAGCCTCATGGAGTGCTTTCTAAGCCTGTCAAAGAACTTTCTCAAGTCTATCAAATGTTGCCCGTTGGTGCCCTTGGAATGCACAATCATGTCATCGACGTACACCTCTATCTCCTTATGGATCATATCATGGAAGAGTGCGGTTGCGGCCCTTTGGTAGGTAGGCCAAGCATTTCGCAATCCAAAAGGCATTACGGTGTAGCAAAAGGTCCCCCAAGGAGTGGTGAAGGCGGTCTTCTCCTGGTCCTCCTCGCCATCTTAATCTGGTTATACCCAGCAAAACCGTCCACAAAAGATTTGACCTCAAAACTAGAGGTTGTATCTACGAGCATGTCGATGTTCGGGAGGGGGAAATCATCTTTGGGACTCGCCTTGTTGAGATCCCTAAAGTCGACACAGCATCGGACCTTTCCGTTGGCCTTTGTGACTGTTACTATGTTGGATAGCCACGAGGGGTACTCTATCACCCTTATGAAGCCGACCCAGAGCAACTTCTCAATCTCCTCTTTGACTTGCAAAGACCATTCCGGTTTGATTCGCCAAAGCTTTTGCTTGACAGGTTTCACCTCGGGATCCACGGGGATCTTGTGTTCAACGATCAAAGAATCCAACCCCGACATATCCTTATAAGACCAAGCAAACACATCCATGTACTCCTTAAGTAGCTCAACCAAAGCTTCCCTTTCGGCTCCTTTGAAGTAGCTACCAATCTGTGTCTCTTTCAGCTCATTTTCAGTCCCCAAATTCACCTTAGTTAAAACCTGTTCGGCAGCTTGGGCACGGCTTTCTTTTCGGTCAGCAACCTGCTTTGATGATTGTTTAATGTTTTGTTCGTTTAGTGTGTCTGCATTATTAGGTGATTCATCATTAACCGTTTTTAGATTATTAGTTAATTTATCATCTAATAAGTTGGCAATGAGGGGATACTCGGAAAAGTCTATCATTTCATTCAATGCAAACGGGAATACAATGTTGGCTACAAGTTCATAATCCTCGGGCGTAAGGCCCTCGGAGGAGGAAGACTCAAATTCGAAGACAAGAGATTGGGGGGACTCGACTACATTGGGTCCTATGACACTCGACTCTAGGGGGCGGGGAACCAGTCCAAGCTTCGAGGTCATTTCCTCCTTGCTTGCCACCGGTCCAGAGAAGGTCACCCAATTCTTCAGAGGCATGTTCGTCGCGCTTACCAAGGTGCGAGGGTCAAAGATCCCAGGAGATCCATCTCCTATCACAGAAATCATTTCCTTTTCGAGGCTAATCAGATCAGGCACGACCAACTCTTCCCCAAACATTTCTTGCATTACCGCACCATCCCATTCGTCTTCCATGACTTCCTTGGTGGCGTGCTTGGGAGCTATCTCCTCAAACTTGCATCTACCATTTCGACCCCAAACGGGCTCCCTTTCTTGGCCAGCCTCCATCGTAGACAAGGCTTCAAATTCCCTTACCATCTCGGGCACTCCCTTAAAGGTGTATTCGTGACTCATGGTGGTCTCGGTAGGACCGGTCATCTTGGGTGCATCCAGAAATGCCCTCCTTATGGGGTTAGCTGCCAATCCTCAGAATCTTTTGAGATCCTCTTGCAGCTTATCCCAATTGGTCACCATTGGCTCCTTCGGCTCTGGGGCCTCGGCTTGGACCCCTCCTCTCACAAAGTAGCGGCTCATATCGAAAGTGTAAAGGCGGAGGTTGGAAGCCTTAAATGGAATCCTTGAGCCCTGGCTTGGCTTGTTTTCCGAACCATTTCCTTATCCATCCTAAGGTCTTCGGGGGTGGGTTTGTATCCCAAACCATGGAGCGTCTTTTGCTCCTTGATCTCAACAATCTTGTGGGTCCCTTGGAGTTTCTTTCCAAGACTAAGCCCTGGGAGGTAGCGCATCAAACGCATCATTCTTATTGCAGGGGGAATCCTGTCCTTAGTGATCGTAAGATCTACACAACAGATGTGGGTTTTGGATGGTATTTCGGTGAAGCCGGTCAAAACCATGCCACTCTCCTCATGTTTGATTTCTAACACGGGAATCCCATTGGTGTTGGTTCCTTCTGTAGTAACACTGTCCCCATAAATGGTTATCAGATTACCCTCTTGCACATATTTTACGCACTGGTGGAGGGTGGAGGCTACCCCGTTGACTTTATGGATCCATGGGCGTCCCAATAGGGAGGTGAAGGATATGGGGATATCAAGTACTTGGAAGTCGGTTGGCATCATTTGTTTCCCAAACCAAAGGTTCAAGGTGGCCACCCCTAGGACTGAGCGGGCCGTGGAATCATAAGCCTTAACGGTGATCATGGAGGGCTTTAGGTCGGTGGTATTTAGACCAAGTAGATCCATCATCTTAGCGGGGAGGACATTCATGGCGGAGCCATTATCAACCAAAACCCGAGGGAGGCGGCGCTCATCCAATTGCACCGTGATGTAGAGGGCTTCATTGTGGTTAGCCCCAAATTTCAGCAAGTCCAAGTCCGTGAATGTGATGACATTCCCATACTGAACACTTCCAATCATTTGCACGGCCTCTTTGGGGGTATCCGTGGTAGGTACCATAGTTTGGGCCAAGCATTCCTCCAGCTTGAGCTTGTGAGGGTAGGAGGAAGTGAGAAGGGACCACAAAGATATGTTAGCTTGTGTCCTCTTGAGTTGGGTTAAGACGGGATCTTCTTTTCCGGAATCTATGGCTTTTGCCTCACTAGCAAGATGGGGAGGCATTCGGTGTTCTGGTGGCGGAGGTTTCCTAGGGTTCTCCGTGTGCACTTGCCCGGATCGAGTCAGTAGACTCACTTCAAATGGGTCGTCAACCTTTTCCGCCCCTTTCCCGAGTGACGAGGGGTTTTGGGTGCCATATGGCCATGCTTCCTTTCTTAACTCATTCACCATGACCATTCTTTTCGGGGTGTTTGCCGACTCGCGGATCCTTTCTAGAGAGATAGGGTGGTGGCTTTGGCTCCTCTCAACTCTTACGGTTTCATGGAGATTTTCCAAGGTGAGCATGCAACAGTAGTAATCCGGGAATACGGACCCATCAATCAGCGGTGGTGGTGGAGATAACGGTGATAAAGCTAAGAAGTCATCTAAGGCCGGGAAGCCTTCTTCTTCCAATCTCGGGGAAGGAACACGGGGAGGCATATTTGAAGATACCTCATCATCATCACTTTCACATAAGATTCGGAGCTCCTCACGGGGCATAGAGCGGATGGCACCTTTCATTCGAGCGAGGTACCCTTCATAGTTGGTGATTTTCGGGGTCTTCGCAATTTTGGTCCCATTCCTTCCCTTGGGGTGACCCACCTGTTTAACAGTCCTCTTTTCGGTGGATGAACTACATGATTTAATGACATGGAACCAATCATCGTGCGGAGGATAAACCCCATTTGAGCCCTGGCTCTCGTTGCCTACCGTGCTCTTAACGGACTTTTCCATTTCCTCCATGCATTCTTCGAATGTTAGCTCATGCTCGGTGAGTGTTATTACGATCAACTCATTGGCATTTTGGTGGGGGACCCTTGCACTCATCACATTGGCAATCATAGAGTCGGATGGGCATTTCATGTTTCCTTCCTGCACACATGTCCATAGGGTTTCCTTCCATTCCTCCCCAATCTCAGTCATCGGGACATTGAATTCCAAAAGGTTTATCGGTGTCGGCCCTCCGAACTCAATCATATTCACATCGGCTGGCCCAAATTCAATCATATTAATGCCATGGTTGTTGGGGAATGGGTTGTTAATGACATTTGGACTTCGGGGGCATTCAAGCTTCCCTTTGGCAATCAAGTCTATGATGATTCATTTCACAGCGGGGCAATCATCGGTGTCGTGCCCATGGTAGCTGTGGAATGCACACCTCTTGCTCTCGTCAAGGTACCTCTCGGGGTTTCTGGGTTGGAAGTTAACCAGTGGTTTGGCGAGGCCTTGTTTAAATAACCCCTCAAACACCTTTCCCAAGGGCATCCCAAAGTCCTCAAATCTAACATATGGGCGTCTTTCCCAGTTCCCGGCCTTTTGTGGAGTTTGTCTCGGATTCTCCCCTTGGATATTGTTTACAGCTCCCATGGCTTCCTTCCCTTTACCGACTGTCGGGGGCCAATATCTATAGGAGTTGCCACTGGCCTGAGTAGAGGATTGCTCATTGAGGGTCTTCTCGAATTTAGATCCGGCAGTGACCATTGCCTGGAGGTTGGGGTAAAAATGATGACTGATCAAGGTCCGCAGCTTAGGTTTCAGACATGATTGGAAAATGTCCAATTGTTCTTCTTCTGTGGGCGGATTGGAAATCTCCCAAAGTTTATAATTCCACCTCTTATAGAACTCTCCTATTGGTTCATCTTCCTTTTGCAGGGTGCTTTGCAAATCAACCCGGTTGGTTTTCCATTCTAGGTTTGACCGGTATTTGGTGAGGAATGCTTCTTTGATTGCATCCCATGTTGCTCGGGATTCATCTTTTAAGTGAAAGAACCACTTGAGGGTGTTTCCTCTCAGGGACAGTTGGAAATGATCGGCCATTTGCTGCATGGTACACCCTTTTGCTCTCATGGCTAAAGTATAAGAATTGAGGTGAGTCTGGGGGCAGGCAGTTCCGTCAAATTTGTCTATCTCTGGCATTTTGAACTTGTGAGGCAGAGGAACAATCTTGTTGGGGTCGGTGATCCCCAAGGAGGATTTCCTTTCGTTTATCCCCTCAAATCTCTCTTCCATTTGTTTCAATTTCTCTACCAACCACCCCATCTGGGGGTCCACATGTGGGTTTGAGTTGATTGATCCCACGGTTTGGCTCGTTACTGGCATTGTGGTGGGAGGTGAAGTGGTGGATGGGACCATCGGAGGAGGATTTTGAGGTGGCAAATGGGTGTAGACATACCCTGGTGCTGGGTTACTTGTCAGGAGATATGGTGGGATAGCCTCAGAGATTTGGGCCATTGGCTGGTAAAGTGGGTAAGGCACTTCTCAGGATGTGGTTGGCAAAGCCGGAGGTGGCAGGCTAATGGTAGTTGGAGCCAAGGTGCTCGGCTACTTGGGATTGTGTCATACAAGTTGAAACCTGGCGGGTACATGGGAAAACCGCCCGGTGGGACAAATGAAGCATGAGTGGTAGGCACGTTTTGGTGAGTGGTGGCTTGGAATGCGGGACGTGAGGTCTCCACATTTAGGTAAGCTTGAGGGGGCGGAACCTGGTTATATCCTCGGGGCTGCACATTCTCAATTCCCTCTTCATCAGTGATCTCCATAAAACTTCCAACGTTTTCAAACACAACGGCTACCCCTCTCTACCTCATGGCTTCCATAACCCTATTCTGCACATCCTAATGACGTTTCCTGACATTTTCTTCCCGGGCCCTAGCGGCCTCTAGAGCTTGTACCAACTCTTCCCTACTAAGACCATTCGGATCCGCTGCGTTGTCACCCCCACTACTACTTCCTACCGGACTAGCCATTCGGAGAAGTCTGAGTGAAGCTACTGATTAACTGTTAGACTCGGCACTAATCAGACGATGACCCGGAACTCTGACCCACTTCTTACGAGCTGCGGAGGAGAGGGAGGTTCATTTCAGACTCGGGTGTCAACTCGGGTTGGTGTTTGGGAGAATGGGTTTAGGCTCATGCAACATGACGGTTCATTATTATTAATTATGTTCATGTTTACTTAAAACACGTTTATTCCTAACTTGTTGGAAAATATTTCTCTTCTTTTTCGCAACTATTCTACATCCTGGATCAGTGGAGGTCATCACTACGCCTATAGACCCCTCGATTTTCACCTGCCTTGCACACTCCCAAGGATGGACTGTCCCGGGCGAGGGTCCTATAGGGCAAGCGGCTTCCACCGACCGAAAGAACGAACCTAGGGTCTAGTGCGTCACAAGATTCCCAATGCGCGATCCATTCCAATCATGATTAAGCCCCGGTTAAGGTCGAGATTCATCTTAGGGACTTAAGGGATTTCCGGTATAACCTCATCTTTGATGAGGGCTCTCGAACCTTATCCTTGGGCTTAAGGATGATTAGTATGGACCATTCATTAGGGCTTTACAACACGGTGTCACCCCATCCTTAATACGTGACTTAGGTTAATTACGGTCAACATTAACACATAAGTAAAGGACCGGGTCAAAGTTGACCATGGTCACACTTGCTTTCACAAGGAGTCATGACTCGGGCATTAGCTTGGCCACAATTAATCTCAGACACGTATTAGGGACGTGGTAACGTGAGCTAGACCAAAAACCAACCAAGGTTTCGGTATTTGTGTGTCACGGACGAGTGTGGTTGACTCGGCTCGGAAGGGGAGGTGGAATGGACCCGTACGCGCTAGAAGGGCACAAGAGCACCAATCAAGCTGCATCGTGGCATCCATCCCGGGTTTAAAGGGTATTTGGAACGTGCAAGGTCAAGTGCACGTAGTGTGAAGCCATTCTATGTTCCCTTTTGAGTTAAAATAGAAATTTTCAATTCGTTTTATCATCATGAACAATGTATAATCAACAAAAATGAGCAAGCATGAATGAGCTATTTACACAAGTAATCAAGAAAGAACATGAATAAACAAGGCCAAAACTTGTATGTACAACAAATTGTGCACAACCAAAGAATCCTTTGAAATCAAAACTTTACAAGAAACGATCCTTTTGAAAACCATTTGCAAAACAAGTTGTGCACAACAAAGAATTCAAAAAAATCTTTTACAAAATGGGTTATGCACAAGGAGGTTTTGAAAACCAAAATTTATGTCCAAAAGTTTGTGCATGACCAAGATTCAAAAACCAAGTTTTGGCTAGAAAAGAAGAAGGTAATGTGCTCAAACAAAACTGTAAATTTGGAACCTGGACAAGCAGAAGCCAAAGGGACACAGAATGTTCCTGGCCTGCACAAAATTGTTAAATTTTGGAACATTCTGTTCCCTGCCCAACATAGCCGTACGGCTATACAATGCTGGCAATTATTTTTTGCAGTTTTTCATCTTCTGATCATCAAGCCCCAGTTTATTGCACATCTAGAACAGTTTCCACTCCAAAAAATTCAAACAGAAACACAACACACACAAAACAACACAAAAGTTAACGAAAACGGGGGACGGGAGTTTGACCCACACATAAATGTCCCCAAAGCTTCTAAAAAGAAGTTTGAGAACATTTAACTCCCCAGCGGAGTCGCCACTGTAAGGTTCCTGCCCCCGCGTGTAAAACGCGATGATTCATGGGGGTGAAAGGCCAAACGCGGTTAACATGCCAAAAAATAACGGAGTCACCACTTTTGTTAATTATTTAACCCAACAAAAGAAAAGGTTAGAGATTCTATTAGTTCAGAGGTTAGGTTACGCCTTGGGAAGAGTTTCATGTCACCCAAGTTGCCTCGGATAGGACCGAGTCTCCCTAATGTTAGTTAACGAAAGTGCATGTGTGTGTATGTGTTTTCAAAATGGGAGAAACTGACTGTTTTGACAAAACCAGTTAATTATTTGACAGAAAAGGTTTATTTTGCAAGCTTTCTGGTTAGGAAAGGAAGAAACTGGAAAATGCCCTCCCAGGCCAAAGTAGCCGTACGGATGGGGAGGGCTCTCCAGGGCATTTTTACAGTTTATCAGAAAACAGTCCAATTTCAGTCAAAACAGAGTATCTTTGCTGAAACTGGACTGGAATGTTGATTTCCAGTTTATGATTAACAACAAAACCTTGAGAAGTTCATTCCTATGCACTTTGATCATCAAAGGAACCCCAAAAACAAAGATTTGGGTGTGATCAAAGGCAATCATTGGAGAAATTTATGAAAAAGTTGATGAACATGGCATTTAAACCAAAATGACCATTTTGGTGGATAAAGATTGAAACTTTACCACCAAAATGGACTTATTATACAAGATCAAACCTATGGGGACACAAATATAACATAAAGATCAAATCTTTATGTTCCATACTTGGTGATTTATGGCTAGATCATGGTTGGGGTGATAAAGATTAGAACTTTATCCCCCAATCATGACTCTTATGGCCGAATAAAACAAAATCAACATGAAAATGTAACAAACCTTGATCATCTTTAGGTTTTACCCCATAATCACACACTAGGTGTGAAGGGAACCTTGAATCACCTCATGATTTGGATCATATACATATATAATCATAATATATATAGCTTGAAAGGCCAAGACTTGTATAATATATAGATATAGTGCTTGAAAATGGACAAGACTTGCAAGAAATGTAAAGTGCTTGAAATGGACAAGACTTTGCAAGAACAAGAAGAGATAATCACAAGATAAACAAGCAATATGAACAAAGATAAAAGAAAGTTTGAGATGAAGAAGAAGATGGGGAGAAGGAGGCTTCACCTATGATGGTTATGCTTATCTTCCTCTCTAATCACTCAAATATGTGTATCACTCACTTTCTGCTCTCAAACTGGCAGAGTTTCAACTCACAAAATGTTTTTCTCCACCCTGGAATGATCAGCATGGGGTTCAATTTATAGAGGCTGAGGGTGCCCAACCGTACGGCTAGGGACCTCATGTGCCCAAACCATCCGTACGACTCGACTTGGCGAGCTTCTGGATTTTTCTATGTTTAATTCCAGTTCAGTCCTGGAATATCAGGTTTATCCTAGTGAGGTCCCGGCCCATTGGTTTATCCCTAAATGGTATCAAGAATTCCTCTAAAGTAGGTCAGTTTCAGATTAGGGTACTTACAGATATACTCCCTCCGTCCCACCCGAATTAGGATTTTTGTGTTGGGCATAGGGATTAAGGAAAAAGTGTTAGTGGAGTAGGTGTTGTGAGTATGAAAAGTAAAGTAGGAGAGAGAAAGTGGGGTAGAGAATAATGAGTGGAAAGTTGTTGTGAGTGTGAATGTGGGTCCCATTAAATAAAACACTTCTATTTTTGGGTTGTCCTAATTCGAATGGGACACCCAAAATAGAAATTTGTCCTAATTCGAGTGGGACGAAGGGAGTAACTCTTATTAGATTTAATTATAACATTTGACTATGACATAAATCTCATAGGTAGGACAAGTCCAATACCTTGTTTACCACAAGTACCCATAAGTTTAATTTGTATCTTATACACATAATCATCACATGATCATCTAATTAAACGTATACTGATTCTTCGTAAGTATTAGGGACAGAGATTATTATAACAAAACATGTAACAACAAATAATAATCTAATAACATCTCTTTACGTAATGATAACATAATAACGTTCAAATAACGTGCCTGGGGCGTATACAACAACACACTCCACTTTGTATATTTTACAATTTAAAGATTCATTTCTTAATTTTTGAAACCAAATAGTTTTTGACTCTTAAAATGGAACAGATGGAGTATATGGTAGTATGTTCTTTCTAGCGGGCCAAAATATATTTAATCCGTCAACTATAAATCAAATTTCACTTTGCAGCCTCCCGCAAAATTTGTTTTACCTTAATAATGAAAATTTGAATTATCCCACTTTGCCCCTAAGACCTTAACGGACGTTAAAAATGTAAATAATTTGGTTATTTTGGAATTATTATTCTAATCTCCCTCAATACTAACTCGTTTATTAAAGAAGAAGAGCTATTTATTTTATTGCCTCAGGTCCACCTAAAGCAAAATAGGTGCCCTAAGCCCCCTCTTTAAGTGAAATAATAAAATTATTAAACTGCCATTCCCTAATCCAACCGGGCTATCCCTAGAATAAAACACGTAGGTTACTCACCCTCCTCATTTTTAACATCTACACAATCACTCCGCCACTCTGCTTTTTCTTTTCATTGAGCCTTCTTTCGCTACTGGAAATCGCTACGTTGTTGCAGATCTTATCAAAGATGGTGGATCGAGGGATTTTATGTGAAGATGAAAGGGGGAGTATTATATGAGGTGATTGTCGGAGATAAAAAAGGGGGGGTGCGGTTTTCATAGTATGCGGGAAGTGACAAGAGAGATAAGGTGTTACCCGTTGATTTAACATATCTCCATTCACTAGTATTGTCTTCCGCGCCTTCAGATATTTTTGACTATCTCTTCCATAGTCACTACTTCTCCGGTGTCCTTCCCCATGTATGTTCGTGCTCCGTGCATGCCATGTAATTTGCTTGTTCTTCCTTTTAGTAGGTGGTTACGACGGCTAGTGTAATAGAAATTTTCTAAAAGGGACAAAGGTATAGGGTTACTATGATTTATGCAATAAAAAGTTTGTTTATTGCTTTTAATCAATTTTACACATCAATAAATGTGACTGTCGAGTATCTTTTCTTACTAGGGGCTTTAGAGGATTGTAAAATCTAGGCCCTCAATAAAGCATACTCATTAGTCTGGCGCAAAATCTTGGGAAAAACGTGTTTTTCCAAGCGCTTAGGAAAAATGTGTTTTAAAAAAAATGCGGTAGCATTTTTGTAAATAATCAGAACTTCACAACGGTTCTGGATATAATTATAAAACTTTCTGGATATGATATTGATGGCCAGAACCTTTGAAAGTGATAGTCAGATGGGTCCTGGATATCAATATAAATAGAACCTTTGAAAGTGATAGCCAGAAGGGTTCTGGATATCAATATTAAGCCTTCTGGATATGAGATTGATAACCAGAACCTTTGAAAGTGATAGCCAGAAGGGTCCTGGATATCAGTATAAAGCCTTCTAGAAATCAATATAAAGTCTTCTGGATATGAGATGATAGCCAGAACCTTTGAAAGTGATAGCCAGAAGGTTTTTTCTGATTTTTTTTTAGAGTAACAGAAGTATTAATAGATAGTCAGTGACAATGTTTAGGATGACTAGATGCTATATTACGAAGGTCCAGTGAGTGTGTTAAGGACAACCAGATGATTTTGAAAAACACGTTTTTGGTAGTGTTAATGAGTCTACCTTTTTATTAAGAGTTGGTCTCCTGAAAAAGACGTTTTTCCTAACCACTAGGAAAAACGCGTTTTACAAGAGACCAACTCTTAATAAAAAGGTAGACTCATTAACACTACCACCAACACTACTTAACCCTCACACTGTCACTAGTTTTTTTTTTTTTACTCACAAACCAACACTCTTTAATACACACATACAATGACATTTTTTACATACACGACTATAAATAACTAACACTATTAATAATATTAGTTAATTTTATTAGTAAAATAATTGTTAACTATAATAATTAACTATTAATAGTTAACTAATAACGGTTAACAATTGTAACTAATATTATAAGCTAATACTACTAGCTAAGAATGAAAATACCAAAAGTCAGTTAGATTTTAAGATGATGTTGATGTGGATTCTCCAAAATCAAGCTTTTACTAAACATGTCTACATGTCAAACCATAGCTCTTCTCACAAATTATATATACATACATACATATATATATATATATATATATATATATACATACATACATACATACATACATATATATATATATATATATATATATATATATATATATATATATTAGGTCGCGCACCAATGGGAATCAAATAAAATATGTTAGATTAGAAAATAATAGATGACTGAGATTAGACTGTCATTAAAACTTGTGGCAATGGCATTTTTATAATTATTTGTTCATCTTTAAGAACAGTGAGGTACTAATATAAAACAAGCGCGGTGGAATTTTTGTAATTAACGTCGTAAGTGAGCGCCTTGGAGCGTGGTGGCATTTTTGTAATTACACCGTGACTGAGCACTTTGGACCCAGTACTAAATCCATGTGCATACAGTACTAATTCCATATTTGTTTCAACATTGAACATGGATTCAGTGGATACTCATATACTGAATCGATTTACTGAACCCATGTGTGTTTTAACATTGAACATGGATTCAGTGGATACGCATCTACTGAATCAAAGATTCAATAGATATTTATGTACTGAATCCATCCACTGAACCCATATGTGTTTCAGCATTCTCGTGCCTAGTACTAAATCCATGTGCATACAACACTAAATCCATGTTTCAAAATTGAACATGGATTCAGTGGATACTCATATACTGAATCCATCTACTGAAACCATGTGTGTTTCAACATTGAACATGGATTCAGTGGATACTCATCTACTGAATCTAAGATTTAGTAGATATTTATATACTGAATCCATCAACTGAACCCATGTGTGTTTTAACATTGAACATGGGTTCAGTAGATATTTATTTTACTGAATCCAAGTGTATCCGAGTGTATTTTGAGAATTTCGCTTTTATTCGTCATATTTTTTCAATCCCTATCTTCCGGGATGTCATTCGATTTGTCTCGTTGAGATAAAAAAATCAGTGTTCTCATTGACTTATAGATATTGAGATATTTAATTTTGAAATTTGAGGAGAATTTGGATGATGACGTGACAAGTGGTGAAAAGAGAAGGTTAAATGACGTCCTAACCACATAGTTCGCGAAAATTGCAAAAATGTCACCGTGTCCGTTGGTGCAGGAGCTGCAACAGCAGCTGCCCAAATCCGAGCCAGTCACTCCTATCTAATCCAATGGCTGTAAATGGTTCTCATTGGTTCTCATTTAAGCACCAACCCTGAGAAACAAGATCCAGGAGCTTATTGATGAGGGGATCATCACCAAGAAGGGGAATCAGTGGGTTTGAGCCCGAGTAAAGGGCAAGGAAGCAAAATTTGAGGATGTGAGGAAAGAAAAGAAACACAAAGGTAGGAGTGGTCTAGTTTCATAGGTCTTAGAGTCCCAAAAGTCCATCTTGGACACTGTCTTTTCGTTTTCCCTAAGCCTTGCGAGGCAAAGTCTTGGGAAGATAGGTACCAAGGTGGTGCCCAATTGAGTCTGTATCAAGTCCGTGAATGGTCGAGTCATCGAGTTTGTAAAGAATCGAGTTCTTTATGGAATGAAATAGTCATTTTCCTTCTATTCTCCCTAGACTTGAGACATTATTTACAAAATACTTTAATTCTTGAAATTGCCTTACTTATTTTTATCAATTGAATGCCACATCCCTAAAATGATGAGTTGACTTCTAAGCATACTAGTCAATGACGACTCATTATGGATGAATGGACCTAACACAAATTAAAAACGCTCAACGCAAACAATCAATCTTAATGTGAACGAATGTTGTGATCAATTGGCATAAGGAAACCATTAATGGCAAATCCTTCCGCTTCGTACACATTCTCATTATACCCATCCATACTTGTCCCCGATAAACAACCCGACACATGTTCCTTGTGTAAACCTTCTATGAATGTCATGGACATCCCAATGCCACGGAAAAGCAAGAATGTTGTTGCCCAATCACCCAAGATCCAATTGTGATCACGCATGTGCAAGCAAGGAAAGAACCACGAGTATCCTTCAAAGAGAACGAAAAGCAAGATGTATTGGATGTCCTACCAAAGGCCATTGCTCAAAGGTATCAAAGGCAAACCTTCCCCGTTCCTAAAAAAATGAATAAAAAGAAGGGAAGGAAACGAGCACACGGAAATAGGGAAAGGAAATGAATATGGAGGAAAAGGCGTTCATCCCAAGAAAACCGCCTCCGTGGCTCATCCCCGAGGAACCCTCCTCAGAAAGGTTCACCACAAAAAGGCAGAAACATTCTTCCAAGAGATGCCAACCCCGGCAAAAGGCGGTGCTAGGCCGAACAACGGCGACCTGAGCTCCTCAAACTGAGGGGAACGTAGGCAACCTTCGGGTCCGGTCATAACATGAAACAAAACCATCAAACTTGGTCCTCTCCAAACGACCAAGTTCTCTTCCGTTGGTCCTCATCGATGACCGATTTCCCAGACACATCTTCTTTGGTCACATCAAAGACCAATTCCCCTAAACACATTCTCCTTCTGATCTTGCAATTGATCGAATCTTAATCTCAATTGATCACAACATTTATACATGTTAAGGCTAATTGCTTACCATAATCTTGACTTAATAATAAACATGGTCAATTCAAGCAATCATTTTGATAACCTTAACTAAGGAAAATTTCAAATGTCTCGACAAGTCTTCTTTTCTACATCTTAGGGAAGAGCCAAACACTGAATGCTATCCATAGGCTTCCTTCTTCACAAAAGGGACTCACTCCCGTAAGTGCCTATGTCTGTTTTGGTCCAAGCGAGCATAATTTGCTTGCGTCCGTGTCACGAGTCGACTAGACCACTCCTCGAGCAGAAAGATAAAAAGACACAGAGATGGATACCCGTAAGGTGGGATGCCCGTGAGGTTTTTTTTTAAGAAAGAACGGGATGTGCAAGAAAATCGGCACCCTGACAGCAAGTAAGAAAAGGCATAGTGTGTCGATAGAGCAATTCTCGGTCAAAGGAGGATTGGGGCTACTGAGTCGTAGTGACACGTTTAAAGTGATCAAAGGAAAGGTCACTCCCAAGAAGGGTCGAAGCCTAGGAGTTGATTCCCAAATGAACGGGAGCTGTCAGGTCATAACAACACATTGAAGGGACTAGCGGAAAGGTCATGCTTTGGCAAGCCCAGTCTGAGTCAAAACCCAGAGTCACAATCTCCCAATAAAATCCCCAGCTTTTCAAAATTCCCTAGAGGTCCCCAAAAAAATTTGGCCAAAAAAAAGTCAACCCTCTGCGCCAACCGTACGGATACTTTGTCCGTTGTAAAAATTCATATCAGCAGCCCATACCAGCAGACTGCCCACAAATCAGACCCACTCTAAATTGCTCAGAACCTATCAAAAACATGTCCCATTTGTACATAATCGAGTCTAAACACATTTCCGGGGATTCCCCATTAGTCACAACACCAAAAGGCCTTCTTAAGGCCCGAGATATGCATTTAAGTGAGTTTATAAATAGAAGAACATTTTTGAACGTTAAATAAAACGACAAGTCTTTACACACATTGTTTTCAAAACAAAACAAGACATAAAATTGTTCAAACAAGTACAGCTACTCGGAATCTAGGTCCGAGTCAGGCAGAGGCAAATAAGAAATGCGTGGCTCCCGAGATGGATAAGCACTGAGGTTGAAGTGGAAAAGGGACTCTGCCAAACCCATGTCCTCGCCAGCAGATGGCTGAAAGGAGCGCCAAGTGAACTGGGAAGAAGTACCCAGACGATCAGCAGAAGATGGCTCGGGCCACTCTAGGGTTAAGAGAGCAAAAGGATCCGGGGCAGTCTCATGAGTGTCTGTGTCTCTCAATGAACCTCGGAAAGATGTTATGTCGGGCACTCATGGAATCACTGCGAACATAAGAAGGAGGCAGCTCAACGCTCGATGCCCGCTTGCGAGGCCTCTCCTTGCCACTCACAGAATTCTTGCCCGGCACAAAGCTATATTATGCCCGAGGCCCCTTAGAAGAGCGACCCGTAAACTTACTGAACCACTTCTTAGCCCATCCTAAGAAGCTAGGCCGCCTCAATAATGCTCGCCCGGCAATCTGCGCATGGAAAAGAAATGCCTCAGGAAAAGAAAAAAGGATGAAAGATGTGTGTGTGCAAAGCAAAGGAGAAAATATACCGCCTCAACCGGGATCTCCTCAGTTGGGACCCCCTCTCTTGGCGTAGACAAGTCCACCTTGTGAACCTTTCCATCCACGCAGACATAAGAATAGTCCATCCAAACCGGAGGGGTTACCTCCAAAGCTACTAACTGCGATGACCTGAGCCGAGTAGCCACGAACCGTCCATACGGCTCATCAGTGATCAGGCCAGCTGCATCTGCTCCCATGAGGAGGGGGTCACCCCGATGGTCAGAAAGGTACATTCCCTCAGGAGGATCCACTGGTGTCCTCTGTACGAGCTCCAACCCATGCTGCCATAGAATCCTATCTCCCAAGTAAAAGGATTCGCACCGAAATCCCACCAGCAATCTCCTCTGGCTCGTGACCCTCCGAGCCTCGCTCAAATCAAAGCCGATCTCCGGCCTCTCATACCTTGACCACGAGTAGAGGTTGAGCTCCTCAGGCATGGGCCCTCTCAACATCGCCTTTACATCGGCGTATCTGACAGAAGTTCGCCCCTTGGACCCCCGCGGCTCTCGGGCACTCCTCGCCCAATAGATTATGGCCGGAAAGTTAAGGTCCCGGTCCAAAGACGGTTTCCACAAATAGCCGCCAAATACCTCGTAATACTAAGCCTGAAAGGAAAAGACAAGGAGGCTTTTAGTACACGAGAATAAGATAAAGGCCAAAGCAGAAAGTAAAGCAAAGGCAGAAAAGAATAAATGATACAAAGGTATACCTCGAGGGCAAACTGGAAGCAGGCCAAAGATTTGCTCGCTTTCCGGCTGAATTTGTCAAGCTCCATGTACAACTCGGCAAGGCCTGCCTCGCCCCAAGAATGCTCTTAATACCCTCGGGCGTCATAAGGGAAAGGAGCCAAGGAGGGGAAACATACACGTAGTATCGGCGTTGGCGACAATGGTGTTGCTAAGAAGGAGCCACACATAAGAGCGCCCTATCCGCTCACCTATTACTTTGCTAGCCAGATACTCTAAATAGTTTGCCCGGATGGCCCTCTCTACACTCTGAACCAAGATGCCTAAACCCTTGGTAGGGCCCAAGAAGTCAATGAGTGCCCTAATCTCCTCAGTAGGGATCCTATCCCTCCAAACAACCGGATACCCTTCAAAAGAAAGCCCGGTGATCACTGAGAAATCAATGGGAGTCACAGTCACCTCCCCCCAGCTCAGATGAAACGTGTGGGTCGAGTCCCACCAATACTCAGAAAGGGCATTAAGAAGCCCTATACTCATGTTGGTCTCCACCAACGTACTCAAACCCTCGATAAAGGGTACCAAGCCAGTGCGCTCTACCCACTCCCTCGGGCCAGGCCCACCATCGACGGACTCCGGCATAGCCTGCCACAAGGAGAAGCAAGCATCCAGAGACCCCCGAGATTTGACATCCTTGCCCTGCAGATAAACACATCAAATGTATGAATAACTCAGTTTAAAATACCAATGTGCATGATGAAAGAAAACCATAAATTAAAAATGCTGAACAAGTGCGCATCCGTCCCCTTTCAAATTGCATAGACATTTGAGGGTCATTCTGAAAAATATGTTCCGCCCCCTTTCAAATTGCATAGACATTTGAGGGTCATTCTAAAAAATATGTTCCGTCCCCTATCAAATTGCATAGACATTTGAGGGTCATTTTGAAAAATATGTTCCGTCCCCTTTCAAATTGCATAGACATTTGAGGGTCATTTTGAAAAAATATGTTCCGTCCCCTTTTAAATTGCATACACATTTGAGGGTCATTTTAAAAAATATGTTCCGTCCTCTTTCAAATTGCATAGACATTTGAGGGACATTTTGGAAACTATATCCATCCCCATTTAGGGTCAACCTTTTTTATGGGAAATAAATAAGAACTTTTAGTGGCATATGTGTACATAGGTAACAAATGCCCAAGAATGTGTCAAATAGCTAATCAAACCCATGGTACAAGCACTTCATGCACAAACCTAGCATTACACACTTTGATTTCCACAAGCATAGCTAGGAATGTCCGATCGAAAAAATAAACACATGCCCATGATCCTTGTGAGTCCAATTTCATGAAAATAAAACCAATTTCGAAAAATGACACAAGAAGGACAAGATCCCAATTTGCATAAACGTGAATCCTAGGTTTAGGAAATGCACCAAATTAACACAAATCGAAAAAGGAATAGCTTGGGAATGCTTACTCCTCCCTCGTGGCACAAGTGCACAGTAGGAGACTTTTAGAAGCCCGCCCCCACATCCATGAGATCAACGGTGTAACCCCGAAAGTTTCAAACCATGTCGAGCCTTTTGTCCACTCCTCTAGGGTAACCCGCGCATGCCCGTCCCACCATGGGTGATCTTTAAGCAATTTGGGGAAGAAATTTGAAGTTTGCCTCTCGATTTCTCGCTTCTCTATCGTCTGTTTTTGCAGCAATGAAAGAGCATCCGTAAAGCTTCCGTGTTTTAAGAAAAAGGGAGACGACCGACCAACCGTACGGATGATTTGAGCGAGAAAAATTCCTGCCCAAAATTTACCCTTTGGCCCCTGGTGCCTTAAATCATATTAGTCCCGGGCGGTCCCATGTGACATAAGCCCTTTTGTTTCGTGTAGAAAATGTACGGCGGTCTTTGATGTAAGCCCATTGAATAATGTCCCCAGCAGTCCAAATGCGACATAAGACCATCCTTTAGTCAACCCTCCTTGTAGAGCCGAGTTGACCAAATCCCGACCTTGACCAAATGAGAGTCAAGTCCGAATGTCCCCAGCAGTCCAAATGCGACATAAGACCATCCTTTAGTCAACCCTCCCTGTAGAGCCAGTTGACCAAATCCCGACCTTGATCAAATGAGAGTTAAGTCCGAATGTCCCCGGTAGTCCAAATGCGACATAAGACCATCCTTTTAGTCAACCCTCCCCGTAGAGCCGAGTTGACCAAATCCCGACCTTGACCAAATGAGAGTCAAGTCCGAATGTCCCCGGCAGTCCAAATGCGACATAAGACCATCCTTTAGTCAACCCTCCCCGTAGAGCCGAGTTGACTAAATCCCGACCTTGACCAAATGAGAGTCAAATCTGAATGTCCCCGGAAGTCCAAATGCAACATAAGACCATCCATTTAGTCAACCCTCCCCGTAGAGCCGAGTTGACCAAATCCCGACCTTGACCAAATGAGAGTCAAGTTTGAGTGTCCCTGGCAGTCCAAATGCGACATAAGACCATCCTTTTAGTCAACCCTCCCCGTAGAGTCGAGTTGACCAAGTCCCGACTTTGGCCAAATAAGAGTTAAGTCCATCCTTTAATCAACCCTCCCCATAGAGTCGAGTTGACCAAATTCCCAACATTGACCAAAAGAGAGTCAAGCCATTTCTAGGAGAGGATGACAGATATCCCCTTACGTTTTAGGAGATGATGACAGATATCCCCTTACGCTTTAGGAGAGGACGAAAGATGTCCACCTACCCCAAAATATTTAAGGAGAGGATGACATATGTTCCCCCTTTCGGATAAGTCTACCTTCACAAAAGGCCTTAGGTTTGAGACGCCAAGTTCCTCACCCGACCTTAACGGTCACCCTTAGGTTTGAGACGCCAAGTTCCTCACCCGACCTTAACGGTCACCCTTAGGTTTGAGATGCCAAGCTCCTCAACCGATCTTAACAGTCACCCTTAGGTTTGAGAAGCCAAGTTCCTCGCCCGACCTTAACGGTCACCTTTAGGTTTGAGTAGCCTTAAAATCTCTCACCTACCCCGAACTACGCTAAGGCTTGATTCCCCGCAAACGGGATACATAGGAATCCTATACCTCTAGGTCCATCCATGCAACCAAATCGGCCAAGCCGTCCTCCCATCATGGACAGATTGGGATGCTTTTTAGGTCGACAACCCCTCTTTCCTAAAGCGATGTTGCCGAGGGGCTCTGTAAGTACCCCAATCTGAACTTAAACCAACTTAGAAGAATTCTTCAGACTATTCAGGGTTAAAAATGATAGGCTAGGACCTCACTAGAATAAACCAAAACTCTAGGACAATCCTGGAATTAAACTTAGAAAAATCCAGAAGCTCGCCAGGCTGAGTCGTACGGATGGTTTGGGTACTAGAAGGGCCCAGCCGTACGGATGGTTTGGGTGCCTTCAAACCCTATAAATTGAGCCCTTGCTGATCATGGGGGGAGAAATATTAGTTTGAGAGTATAAACTCAGCTGAAATACGAGCAGAAACACAAACATTGTGAAAATTGAGTGAAAGAGAGGAAGATAGGCTAGAATCAAACGTTGGTGAGGCCTCCTTCTCCCCCATCTCCCCTTCACTCTCCTTTATTAACTTTTCTATGATCTTGTTTACTTAATGTTTATATACTTCTTGTAATATTATTACTTGGAACCAAGCCTTTGAAATGATTCATGGTGCCCTCATACCTTGTGTTGAAAAAGGGTTAAAATCAAAGATGATCAAGGCTTGTTATGATAAATGCAATTTACTTTATGTCATTTACTTTCATGTCAATCTATATTTATGTCATTTAATTCTATGTCTTTACTTTTAGCTTGATGATCCATTGCACATCTTGGAGAGAGCCCTTGCATATTTATGAAGTTTAGATGATCAAGTTTGGGTGGTAAAGTCCCAATCTTTACCATCTAAACTTTGATTTAAGCCTTAATACACTACAAGGAAAAACGTGTTTAGAGACGGCAAAATCTGTAGCTAAATCGGAAATTCTGTCTCTAAATTAAATTTAGAGACAGATAAAATTTGTAGCTAATTTGTAGCTGGAAACTGGTCGCTAAATAATCTGTCGCAGTTCTGTCTCTAAATTAGAGACAGAGACATCCGTCTCTAATTTAGAGACAGAATCGTCCGTCTCTAATTTAGAGACAGAATCACCCGTCCCTAATTTAGAGACAGAATCGCTCGTCTCTAATTAGAGACGAAACATCTGTCTCTAGTTTAGAGTCAGACTAGAGACGTCGCTAAATTGGATACGGTAATTTCTGTCTCTAAATTTGCCAATTATATTAAAAAAACAATATATATATATATTTCAAAATATATAATATATATTTTTAGATATCATATATATGCTAAATTAATTTTTATATAAAATAATTAAATTGCTACTAAAACTAAATTACACTTGTCAATAATCTATATTGAAAAATGTTAAATACATCAATTAACAATGTCAAAAATACCACTACAAATTCTTAATTAACAGCTCTTAAGTTTCCTTGATCTGGGCACACACTACTAAAAACTAAATTACAAATGAGATAATTACAAAATCAATTAGAATTTCCTAAACCACTAGTCAATCGCCATCACCAGCAACCACCAAGTACCATCACCCTACATCTTCAATTCTGCAAAAACAAACAGAAACAGATTTTCATAATCAAACACAAACACACACACACACAAACACAATCCCAAATCTGGGCAGACACACAAACAATCACGCACACGACATACTAAAAAAAAGCAGATCAAAAGAAAGTAAAATGAGAAACAGAGAGTGCGAGAGAAAGAGGGCGAGTGAGAGAGAGAGAGAGGGAGAAATTATTACCTGAAGTTGAAGGGATGACGTCGATGGTGGTGTGTCTTTCGTGGGTGGCCGTGGAGGAGGTGCGACGGTAAAGGAAAAGTGGAATGGGTGCTGGGGAGACAGCGTAGGGGTTTCGGGTGGTGGGTGGCGGAGTGATGAGGTGGTGGACGGCAGCGAAGGGAGATGGGGTGAACGGCCATGGTGCGTGAAAGTGAAGAAGAGAGAGATAGAAATGATGGAGTCGGCTAGGCTAGATGAGAGAAAAGGATTGTTTTACTGTGATGAATTTGGACCATTGGATGTAAGTGATTAATGATCCAAATTTATTTATGAATCCATCCATGTGGGCATTAGGAATCCAATCAAAGTGAAGTGTGTTTGTGTTTTTGTTGGATCAATTTACACCGTTAGATTCAATTATATATGATGTATTTGATGGTGAAGATGATGTTTAAGTTAGTGATCCATGTGAATACATGTGTTCCAATGAACATTGCAACTCTTATGTTTATTTGTTTTTCACCAAATTTTTTTTGATGATTATAATAATTTGTAAATTAATTATTAATAAAAATTTATGATATAAATATTATTATGTCATAAAAATAATTGAATAATAAATAATACTTATATTTAATAATAGATATGAGTAATGCTTATTAATATACCAAACCCCTCAACCTACTCTAAACATATACCAATGATCTTATACAATTAATTATACCCTAAACACTAAACTATGTATAGAATAAGAAATGATAATATTTAATAATAAATTTAAAAAAAAAATTAATTTGTTTTTCACAAAAAAATTCTTAAGGATTATAATAATTTGTAAAAATAACTATTAATAACAATAGTAACATATGTTATAAATAATAATCTCATAATAATAATTGAATAATAAATAATACTTATATTTAATAATAAATATGAGTAATGCTTATTAATATACCACTCTAAATCGTAAACCACCTACCATATACTTTATACCCTAAACCCTAAACCATAAACCTTAAACTCTATATATACCTAAAGTCAGTCACCATGTAAAAGAATATTTTATAAATGTTATTGATAGTAAATAATAATTGAGTAATTCATATTAGTAAGTAATAATTGAATTGCCAACCCTTAAAACCTACTCTAAACTCTAAACCCATATACCCAACCCCTAAACACCACTTTAAACCCTAAACTTATACACCCAACCCCTAAAACCCCACCCCACTCTAAACCCTAAACCCATATACCCAACCCATAAACCCACTCTAACCCATAAACCAATATATCTATCTTAATAATTGAATGATACATGTTCAACATTAGATTAATTGTAATAACTTAGAAAAAAAATACTTAAAAAGATAATAATTTAACTTTTTTAAAAAAAAATACTAATAATGCTTATTAATATATATACCCAACCCCTGAACTCTACTCAATCTAAACCAATTAACATATACCTAATATCCTAAATACATAACCCTTTTAAAGTATACATGTTACTACTACTACCACCACCACTACTACCACCACCACCACCACTACTACCACCACCACCACCACCACCACCACCACCACCACCACCACTGCACTTAGGACATCCCTAAATGGCAAGTTTATATTACTTTTATTATATCATAAGTTATAACTTTAAATCCTAAATCATATACCCTAAAACCCTAAACCCCATACCCCACACTAAACCCTAAACCCTAAACCCTTTACTACACTCTAAACCCTAAACCCAACCCCTAAACCCCACTCTAAACCCTAAACCCAACTCTAAACCATAAACCAATTAACATATACTCCCTCCGTCCCACCGAAAATTGCAAAACTTACCAAAATGGGCGTCCCATAGAAATTGCACATTCCATAAATGGAAAGTTTTTAATACTTTTTAATTAGTGGGTCCCACTTCTTATACTCACATCCACTAACCCACTAACTATTCTCTACCCCACTTTCTCTCTCCCACTCAACTATCAACACTCACAACACATCACCTTTTTCACTTTTTTCCTTAATTCTTGTGCCATAATTTTTTTTTGAAGTTTCCGGCGGGACGGAGGGAGTACTTAATATCCTAAATCCATAACCCTTTGTAAAGTATACTCCCTCCTTTCCACTCGAATTAGGATTCTTAGTCAATCCAATTTTACTTTGACCAATGATTTGAAGAAAAATAATGATGATAATAAAAATTTAAAAATTGTTGTTATATCACGGTTAGTAATAAATTCAATAACTATTTTTAGATTTTCATTTAACTAATTATTTGTATTCAAATTATTAGTCAAAGTATAATTAGATTGACCAAAAATCCTAATTCGAATGGGACGGAGGGAGTACATGTTACTACTACTATTATTACTACTACTACTATGACGAATAATATAAATAATAATAACAATAATTATAATTATAAATTAGAAAAAGTACCTAAAACTAAAAACCAAGTATTATATTCCTTATACCCTTAATTCTAAATAACACTCTAAACTCTATGAATACCCTAAATACTTAATTTAGTTAGTCTATTTAGCTACGGATTCAACATATGTCTCTGAATTTAGAGACGGATTCAAGATCTGTCTCTGAATTTAGAGACGGATTCAAATATGTCTCTGAATTTAGAGACAGATTCAACATCTGTCTCTGAATTTAGAGACGGATTCAACATCTGTCTCTGAATTTAGAGACGGATTTAAAATTTGTCTCTGATTTAGAGACAAACGTTGAATTCTGTCTCTAATTTAGAGACAAACGTAAAATTTGTAGCTAAATTTAAAGACAGATTTTGAATCTGTAGCTAAATTAGAGACATATATTTAATCCGTAGCCAAATTAGCTTTAGGTTCAAAATATGTCTCTAAATTAGAGACAGATTCAACATTTGTCTCTAATTTAGAGACAAACGTTGAATTATGTCTCTAATTTAGAGACAGCCGTAAAATCTGTAGCTAAATTTAGAGACAAATTTTGAATCTGTAGCTAAATTAGAGACAGATATTTAATCCGTAGCTAAATTAGCTATTCTGTCACAATTTTTTTTCTGTAGCTAAGTTGTCGCCAAATTAGCTACAGACGACATCTGTCTCTATTTTTTCGTCTCTATTTCTCAGTTTCCTTGTAGTGATAATGTCCCTTTGGATGATAAAGACTCAATCTTTATCCATCCAAAGGTTGATTTTGATGTCTCATGGCCTTTTATTGGATGAATCAACCATTTGGGAGGTTAAAGTCTCAATCTTTAACCATCCAAATGGTTAGTTTGGCTCAAAGTCATGTTCATCAACCTTGTGCTTACTTCCCCAATTATTACCTTGATCATGCCCAAAACCCTTGTGTTTTGGTGTCTAATTAATGGTCAAAGGCATAGGGATGTTGTTATGCATGTTTTGATACCACAAAAATAAACTGAAAAGATCATATTCTGTCCAGTTTCAGCAGGATGCCTTTTTTCTGCCTGAACTGGAGTGCTGTCTGATAAATCTGTAAAATTCCCAGGACAACCATCCTCAGCTGTACGGATGGTTTGTCCAGGGAATTGTTTTTCCAGTTCTCCGCATTCTGTTAAAAAGCTTTGCAAATAAACCACTTTTCGTTAAATCCTAAACTATTTTCTGTTAAGTCAGTTTCTCCCATTTTAAGATACACACACACACTTGCACGTTTTGGTCAACAAACTAGGGAGACTCGGTTTTCCGAGGCGAATTGGGTGAACGATGAAAAGTTCTTCCCAAAATGTAACTTGACATCCGAACTCACATTCTCTAACCTTTTCTGTTAAATTTGGGTTTAAAATTAAATTAACGTGGCGACTCCGTTTTTCTTGAACATAAAGTGCCGTGTTTGATTCTCGAGGGGAACTTCGTTCCATTTTCCCACGGGTATCTTACAGTGGCGACTCCGCTGGAGAATAAAGTGTTTTCAACTCTTTCTTCACTTATTTAGTGCTCATCGTCGGAATCCTCCAAAACCCAGAAACTAATTAGTTGGAATTTGCCTTTTACTTTGTCAACCATTCAATTTTGTTCTATTGTTATCGAGAATCCTTTTGTGGGTCTTTATTACTTGTGTCGAAACTTCAATTACTTTTTTGCTACATTAATCTTGTTGAATTCTATTGATATTTGCCAAATTAAAGAGAATATTGTTTTGCAGTTGATATTTTCACCCAATTCTGTATGAAGGAGTCAAAGTTGATAGTTTTTGGTTTATGTATTGATTGATTGGTATACAAAAAATTGGGGAAAATTGTTCTTTCCCTGATTCAGTAACTAGTAGTTGGAATTGGAAATGAGTTTTCAGTTAGTTACTGAAAGTATTTCACTACTCCCTCCGTCTCAAATAGATGTCGTTTTGAGAGTTAATTTTTGTCTCAATATATTTTTGGTTTTACTATTTCTAAGGTTTTTATATTGTTGAATACCAATTATACCAATTATATTTCTTAAGAATTGTAAACATGGTCAAAACGATATTTATATTGAGACGGATGGAGTAGTGTTTTGTCATGCAAGATCCATTCTCTTCCCTCACTTGCTTATGCAAACCCTATGCTGCTACTCTTTATTACGGTTTGGATCAGAAAATTCCCCATTTGTCCCTTGCATTCCTCGCTTGTTTCCTACTAGAAGGATTTATGTAACTTAATTCTTTTCGTTCTTGCAGTTAGTAACGAATGTTTTAGAATGTTGTTTGTTATGCATTTGATTTAACGCTTATATGGGTTTTTGATGTACTTTGGGAAACTTACAATTGATGTATGCTGATATGTATTCATTTTGTAACACCCCGAATTTTCTTACTGTATCTGAGCATTTAGTGGCATTAAATAACAATAATTAATACCTCAAATTAGGGTTCACAACTAACCCTTTATTACATCATCAATTCAAAATAAATGCGGAAGCGTAACTTAAAACTTGTCTTGGCAGGTAAACCACCCTAGCCATCAATGTATCTTTAACTTACACCAATAAATAAATGTTCTTAAAATAACTAAATAAGAATCTTCAATCTGCCGTTCTTCCTACGGCTACCCTCCTTTTCTTCCCCTTCTACTTAAATCCTGAAACAAAACTTTATAGAGAAGGGATGAGCGAACGAATGCTCAGTAAGTTCATACGTGGCCTCTCCGGTTACTAAGGAGAGACGACCAGAACGAATACCATGAATAACTTTTACAAAGATAGATTCAGTTACTTTTTGATTCAAGACTGCAGAACAATACAGTCGTATTACTTTTAAGATTTTACTTCTAAAGGATTATGGCACTACAATCCAAAGGGATTCATTCAAGTTCCGTCAATTCCGGGGTAACGTACATTATAACCTCAATGCCAAAGGTACAATTTGTACACCTAGCTTTTCCAAGCCAATAGTGTGGGTCGTAACATATATGGTATCCACACATATATGCTCGGGGTCTAGAATCATCCTTGTAATCAGACAATTCCTGAGAGAAGGCATGTGATCACTTATGCAATCCCTAGTTTAAGGACGAGTCTTTTCTAACTGGACTATCCCGTCAATGTCTTTTCTAACTGGACATTGGCTACTCTAACAAGTAAGTGATTAGCTTACAAGTTAGAATGAGAACATACTAAGGTACAAGTATGTGATAACAAGTTTCAAACTTCGATACTTAGTAGATCAATGGGGACATCACTAAGAACGGATTCTTTCAAAAGAACGTTCAATAACGCGGAGTTTATTCAAATACTATCATGCCATACTGATAGCTAACTTATAGAAAGAATATAGAATTCCAATAAACAGGAGTTCAAATACTGTAAGGAACGTAATCCCTTACCTGAATTGCTTTTCCTTGCAATCTCCTCTCTGTGCAAATCTACAAGGCACCGAGTAATTTACTTTAGTACTCTCAACATTGTTAACTACTTCTACTTAGTTAACTGAGAGATGTGTTTTAACTTCTTTACTTCGTTACTCCTTTCTTACGTTTAAGTTTCTGACTTTGATTTGCGAGTCAGTCCTTTAACTTTAATATAATTGTAATTAAGTCCTTTAACTTTGGGTTAATTACAATTTGGTCCCTCAACTTTGGGTTAATTGCAAATTGGTCCTTCAACTTTGGATTAATTGCAATTTAGTCCTTCAACTTTAGTTTAATTGCAAATTAGTCCTTCAACTTTAGATTAATTGCAGATTGGTTCTTCAACTTTAGTTTAATTGCAATTTGGTCCTTCAACTTTGAATTAATTGCAGGAAGGTCCCTTGACTTTTATTTTATTCATAAAGGTCCCCCAAGTTTATTTTTAATCACTTAGGCCCCTCTAACTTCAAAGGTTTCCCTTTTTATTCTTTTTAACTTTAACTTTTTCAGTTTAATCCTTTTCCGTTAGGAACTAACTGAAATCTTTTAATCTTCCTCCTTTCCGTTAACTTTCTAACTTTCAAGGTTTTCCAAGTAACTATTACATCCTTTCAAGTTAGTTTTCTAACTTTCTAACAATTCTTTTAAGGGTCATACTTTCCTTCCGTTATAATCCTAACGAAATTACTAACTTTTCCATCTTAACCCTTAACATTCTAGGTCAAGAATCAACACCCAATCTATATGACCATAGCCGAAATTCTATCTCATCAATATTCATTGATTTGGTTGATTTTTCTTGTTCTTTAATTTTTCAAAGATTTCCCAACATTAAATTATTCATTAATCAATAATAATAATTTCAACAATTAACAAAATAATTTCCCCCTCCTCATAAGGCCATTCGGCCGAAGCATGCAATGGGTGTAACCCATATTTTTCTTCTTTTTGTTAAACCCTTATTAGTCTCAATCTCATATTGATTAAATCCCCATGCATTGTAAGGTATTACTCACATCTAATTCATGGTTATAAAATCGATAAAATAAAACTAACATGGAAATCATTCTTTTATTAAAACCTTTGCATTTAAACTTCTAGCAATGAACTTCCCATTAATCAATCACTAGCATGCAACACTAATAATACTTTTCTTTTAAATATCCATAGATTTAGTTTTACTTAACCAAAATCAATGAAACGAATTTTAGAATGTAAGGTTTTAGCATTACCTTGGATTTAATCGGATTACACTTTATCAACAATGGCGAAAATCCTTCTCCTTCCTCCCTCTTGGCTCGGCCGGCGGCTATGCTTGGTGAGGGTAGGGTTTTTGTTTGTTTTGTTGTGTTGATAATTAAAAGTAAAAACCTAAAATTTTACTAACTAAGGTTTTATATTGTGGGTAATAGTTATTTGGGCTTGGGTCTATTTAACTAACAACCCAATTTTTCGGCCCACACTTAGTTAATCCATTAATTCTAATTTTTATTTAATTAATTTAATTTACCCAAATTTAAAGTAATTAAATAAATAAAAAAAAAAGATTTTGCGGTTATTACATTCTTACCCCCTTAAAAGAAGTTTGTCCTCAAACTTGACAAGTCTTAATCCGAGAAGATGTCCGGGTACAATTCACGCATTTCACTTTCTTGTTCCCATGTCGCTTCTCTTTCTGAGTGATTACTCCATTGCACTTTTACGTAGGGAACCGTACGCTTTCTTACGACCTCGTCTTTTCTGTCGACGATCTTGATTGATCGTTCATCGTACGTCATATCTGCCCGAACTCTTAGCTGCTTGTACTCTATCACATGACTCGGATCATGAATATACTTCCTTAGCATGGAGACATGGAACACATTATTTACTCCAGCTAGTACCGGCGGTAACGCCAATCGATAAGCCACTTCCCCGATCTTATCGAGAATTTCGAACGGTCCCACGTATCGTGGACTCAGTTTCCCTTTAATCTCAAAACGCATAACTCCCTTCGTGGGTGATATCTTTAGGAATACTCGATCCCCTGGCTGAAATTCTAGTTCTCGCCTTCTGTTGTTTGCGTAAGATTTCTGCCTACTCTGCGCAGTCTGTAGCCACTTCCGAATCTGTTGTACCTTATCCGCCGTGACTTGTACGAGTTCCGGTCCACTTAACCTCCTCTTACCAACTTCGTCCCAACACGCCGGTGATCTACACTTCCTCCCATACAATGCTTCGTATGGTGCCATCCCAATACTGGCATGGAAGCTGTTATTGTATGCGAATTCCACTAACGGTAAGTGTTCGTCCCATGCGTTTGGCCAATCTAACGAAGTAGCCCTCAGCATGTCTTCTAGTGACTGGATAGTCCTTTCCGACTGTCCATCTGTCTGTGGATGAAACGCCGTACTCATGGTCAATTCTGTTCCCAATGCTTCCTGTAGGCTGTTCCAAAATTTAGAAGTGAACCTAGCATCTCGATCAGACACGATTGTGACCGGGATTCCATGTAACCTTACTATCTCATCGATATACAACTTGGCCAACTTCTCCAACGAATCAGTCTTGTTGATTGCCAGAAAATGTGCTGACTTAGTCAATCGGTCTACGATAACCCATATAGCGTCATACTTCCCTGCCGTCTTTGGCAACCCACTTACGAAATCCATAGCAATATTCTCCCACTTCCATTCGGGAATTGGTAATGATTGCAGTAACCCTGCTGGCTTCTGATGTTCACTCTTAACTTGTTGACACGTCAAACATCTATGCACATACTCCGCCACATCATTCTTCATATTATTCCACCAGTAGGACTCCTTTAGATCCCTATACATTTTAGTACTCCCCGGATGTACAGAGAACTTTGAGCAATGAGCTTCTCTCAGTATCTCTCTCTTAATTTCATCATTATTTGGCACCCATACTCTCTTTTGGTATCTCAGAATTCCATCTTCGCCCATGTGAAGATCCTTTGCTTGCCCTTTTCCGATTAGAGCTTCTCTCTCCTCGTCTAACTCTTGTGCCTCTTTAATTCTGCCCAACAATGCAGGTTGTAACGTCAGTCGAGCCAAGTATCCGCTTACTTTTACTATCTAGTTCATCTCCTTGACATCCTTCCATATGCTTACCCCCTTAGAGATCAACGTCGCCAACATTCCGTGATTCTTCCTACTTAAGGCATCTGCCACCTTGTTGGCCTTCCCAGGATGATACAATATTTCACAGTCGTAGTCCTTGAGAAGTTCTAGCCACCTCCGTTGTCTCATATTCAATTCCTTCTGCGTGAAGATATACTTAAGGCTCTTGTGATCTGTAAAAATCTGACATTTCACGCCATACAGATAATGTCTCCAAATTTTCAAAGCAAACACTACTGCTGCTAACTCCAAATCATGGGTCGGGTAATTCCTTTCATGTACTTTCAACTGCCTAGATGCATATGCTATCACCTTCTCATTTTGCATCAGTACACAGCCTAATCCTTTCAATGACGCATCACTGTAGATAACAAAACCTTCCGTTCCTGTCGGTAGTGTTAATACTGGTGCAGATACTAATATATTCTTCAATTCTTGAAAACTTTTCTCACATTCATCTGACCAAACGAACTTGGCTAATTTCTGCGTCAGCTTCGTCAATGGTCCTGATAACTTCGAAAATCCCTCTACGAACCTTCTATAGTAACCAGCTAAACCCAAGAAACTCCTTATTTCGGTTATTGTAGTCGGTCTTTCCCAATCCATATTGCCTCCACCTTTGTCGGATCCACAGAATTCCCTCTTTCGACACTACGTGTCCCAAAAATGCTACTTTCTCCAACCAGAATTCACATTTCTTAAACTTCGCGTATAATTTCTGTCTCCTCAAAATTTCTAACACTGTCCTCAAATGTTCAGCATGTTCTTCCTTTGTCTTCGAGTACACCAAAATATCATCAATGAATACTATAACACATTTATGTAAGTACTCCTGAAATATCCTATTCATCAACTCCATGAATGCGGCTGGTGCGTTAGTTAATCCGAATGGCATCACGAAAAAACTCATAATGCCCATACCTTGTCCTAAACGCTGTCTTCGCCACATCTTCATCCTTGACCCTCAGCTGATGATATCCGGATCTAAGATCAATCTTTGAAAAATAACAGGCTCCTCTCAATTGATCAAACAAATCATCAATTCTCGGCAGTGGGTATTGGTTCCTAACCGTCACCTTATTCAACTCTCTATAGTCAATACATAGTCTCATAGATCCATATTTCTTCTTCACAAATAGTACCGGTGCACCCCATGGTGATACACTCGGTCTAATCAACCCCTTGTCTAACAGTTCTTGCAACTGTTCCTTTAGTTCTTTCAACTCCGTTGGGCCATCCTGTACGGTGCTCTCGAAATAGGTGTGGTTTCTGGTTGTAAATCGATGGAGAACTCTACTTCCCTTACTGGTGGTACACCAGGTAAATCCTCAGGAAATACATCTTGAAATTCATTCACTACTTCAAGTGACTCTAAGGTTACTCCCTTCTCTTCTGTTTCACCTATGTATGCCAGGAATCCTACACATCCCTTCCTCAACATTTTACGGGCCTTTATCACCGAGATTAAGCCTATCCTCTTCCTCGGCCTTGAACCCACAAATCTGTATTCTTTACCTTCTTCTCCTAAGAACGTCACTATTTTCTCTTGACAGTTCACGTTAGCTTGATGCAAAGCCAACCAATCCATTCCCAGTATTACATCGAATTCTGACATATCTAGTTCAATGAGGTCGATACTTATGCTCGTGCCTCCTATCCCTAAGGTGCAGTTTCTATAAGAGGTAGTAATGGGGATAGCGTCTTTAGTAGGTGTATCTATTACTAAAGGCATCTCTAAGTTCTCTGGGTGCAGTTTTAACTTCCTTGCCACAGCATTACTAACTACTAAATGAGTAGCTCCAGTGTCTACTAATACATAGACATTACGAGAATTTAACTGCATCGTACCTGCCACAAGATCTGTATTTACTCCAGCTGCCTTTGCGGTCATGGTGTACATCCTACCACGGCCTCCACTGTTTCCTCCTCCGTTGTCCTTATTTCCTGCAGCTGGTTCATCTTTCTTAGGTTCTGGGCATTTCCACTTCGGGTGTCCCACCTTCCTACAGTTATAGCACTGCCGCTCCTTGTAGAAACAAATTTCTGTCTTATGAGCTCCATCACAAATGGTACATTTATCGTTGCTGGTAAAACCTTGGCTCTTGCCCTTATTCCACTCACGCCTGTTGTCATTGGTGTTCCGACCATTTCCACTATGGCTGTTGTTGGAGTGCTTATTTCCATGACTGCCCTTATAGCGACCGTTGTCCACCGCTTTCCTCTTATTGTTATTGTGGTCTTTACTGCCCTTGTTTCCATCTGTCTTTTCAGCCACTGTTTTTCCTTTCTCTTCTCGTCGGTTACGATAATTATCCGACTCCTTCTCCACTATCTTAGCCCTGTCCAGCACCGCTGAATACGTAGTCAGAGCTAACAGTGTGATTCTGTACCGAATTCTATCACTCAATCCTGCTTCAAATTTCCTTGCTTTCTGTTCTTCAGTATCGAAGAATCTTGGCGCAAACTCTAGCAGATCGGTGAACTTCTCACCATACTCAGCCACTGTCATGTTCCCTTGCACTAGAGTCAGGAATTCGATACCTTAGCGTTCCTTGTGCTCGCAGGATAATATTTCTCATTAAAGATAGCCTTAAACCTGGTCCATGTAAATGCAGCGTCACCACGAGCCACAGCAGCTCGATTTTCCGCCTCCCACCACGACTGAGCCTTCCCTTTTAGCATGAATGTCGCAAATACCACTTTCTGCTCCTCAGTGCAGTTCAGGGTTTCGAATATACGCTCAGTACTCTTAATCCAATCCTCGGGCTTCTCCTTAGCTGTGTCCGAGAACGAATCTGGATTCCTCCTTTGGAATAACTCTAGCGGGTCACGTAATGGAGCTTGTGGTGGTGGTTGAGCAAGTCCAACAACAGTCTGACCTATCCCAGCTACTGTCTGTGATAGCGTCTGCAAGAGATTTACCAGTGCCGGGTCCAACTACCCGCCTGCATTACCGGTGTTGTTGTCATTGCCCTCGCCGTTTCTGTTGTTTCCACTTCTGGTATTCATCTGCAAATTTTCCTTTTACTTTAGAACAAGTTCGTGCCTAGAAATGTTCATCACTACACAATATGTGCGGTGTTCATGGTATACTTAACATTACTATTCTTTTACTAACGGTTACTTGTTAGTTTTGATCGTTTTCGCAGGTCTTTTGTACTAGACCATTATTCAGATTTGGTTAGTTTACTTAACCTTTCTTCTCTGGTTCAGGAGTTTTTGTACTTCATAATTTACAACCGTTTTACTTGGCTGATTATTATCTCTTTATTTCACTAGTTTTTATTACTTAACTAGCGTTAACTTACTCCAATGGTCGTCTTACTTCGTACCATGGTTACGAAGATTATTTCAAATCAATCCGACGTTTTCCCTTGTCTTTTCTTGACAAGTGACTTTCAGTCTAAACAATAATAGACAATTCATAATTCTGGTATTTAAAAATAACTAACTTTATTCAACTAAAGTGTGAGATTTAAACATCTCAAAATACACCCAAAATTCAACTTAACATAAGCAAAAGTCTAATTGCATTACTCCACTAATCATAAATTTTTTTTTTATTCCAATAACTATTTTGTAACCAATTGCATCAATTTCCACATTGTGCGTGCTCTGCTTCGAGTTGGTCATATTTCTCTTGTAACTCTATCTTCTCTGCCCAAATCTGATAGCTTGACACTCTAAGATTTTCCTCATACACTTCTTGTTCAGCTATCTTCTTCTTCAGCTTATTTCCATGCTCTATCTCATCTACTAGTTGTACACTGATACGGTTCCACTCGTGATTAGCTCTAATCACGTGGCTCTCTAGGCTTTTGACTTTCTCTAGCTGTACTGCTAACTTTTCCTCTACATACATCATGTCCTCATCACGTCCCTTGATGACATTCTGTAGGCTGCCGACTCCTAGAGTCTCCTTCCTAAGCTCTCTTTTTGTCTTGCGCAACTCCATAGTTAACTGCTTAATGACATTCTCCTTGGCTTCTATTTCTTCCTTCAGGGTAGCACTGTACCTTACAGTTTTCATTGGTCTCCTCGGCTTGATCCTACACACACCAACAATAAAATTAATTAGTACATAGTCCCAAGATTTTGTATAACATAATTGTAGAATATAATAGACATGTAATGAAGAGGTTTCTACTTCCCCAAGTATATTCATACTTTACGTACACCCTTAGTATTATTCCTAGAGATAGATTTTATCACTTGAACTTCCTCAAGTAAGGTCTTATTCAAGTCAAGTACTAAGTTCTCCCATTAGTCTTAACTTTCAGTTTTCTCCCATAAGACCTAAAGCCATTGCTCTGATACCAACTGTAACACCCCAAATTTTCTTACTGTATCTGAGCATTTAATGGCATTAAATAACAATAATTAATACCTCAAATTAGGGTTCACAACTAACCCTTTATTACATCATCAATTCAAAATAAATGCGGAAGCGTAACTTAAAACTTGTCTTGGCAGGTAAACCACCCTAGCCATCAATGTATCTTTAACTTACACCAATAAATAAATGTTCTTAAAATAACTAAATAAGAATCTTCAATCTGCCGTTCTTCCTACGGCTGCCCTCCTTTTCTTCCCCTTCTACTTAAATCCTGAAACAAAAATTTATAGAGAAGGGATGAGCGAACGAATGCTCAGTAAGTTCATACGTGGCTGTTGGTCCCAAAGGGCAACAAGGGTATGAAAAATAGCTAGAGGGGGGGGGGGTGAATAGCTGTTTTAAAATTCTTTTCGTACCCTTGATAAACTCAATTGCAAATGCGCACTATATCAAGTAAGCGTTATGAAATGCGCCTAAGTGAGTGAGTGAAATGCACAGCGGAATTTAGTAATGAAAATAGGCGCAAAGTGTGATAAAGGGGCGCACACACACACTAAGTATTTTGGCTCAAAGTGGGTGAAATAAGAAACTAAGGCAAATGGGTTAACAACACAACACAATTCTGATCAATCAATCTACAATGAGTAAACAAGCAAATAGTGAGTGAATATAATAACTTGAAAGTAAATGACAAGATAATAACACAAGCTATTTGGAGAGGTTCGATCAATGAAAGATCTACGTCCTCTACCAAGATGGTTAGTCTTGGATTTCTAAAGAAGATCTTATATAATGAGTGAGTGTTACATATTACAACTTTTGAGCTTCTACACTAACTCAAGATCTAATATTCTATGAATGAACAAATCCAAAACAATAACCGGTGTATCTCTAAAAGAAGGATCTAAGTGATCAAACTTAAAGAGGTGCGTGTGTCATTTTAGTATCAAGGCTCTTTAGATCTTTATGATTTAGAGCACAATGAAACTAAAGTGTTATAGCTTGAAGATCTGGGCTAAGGATGAAGGTATGAAGATGTTCTTGGGAAATTCTGGAAAAACGAAGGCAATCTTCAAATCTTCAACAAATGCTTTGAGAGAGAAATTCTTGAAATTCTTAGCAAAACTCAGCAACTTCAAAATGTTGAAGTTATGGGGTATTTATAGTGAACTTAAAAAAACTAGCCGTTGGAAATCCTTGTGGATAAGATGTGCTGTCGCTCGTTGATTGGAGCATGCATATATTATGGCCATTTTGACACTCAACATAAATGTGACCGTTGTGGACACGTGTCAACAGATTAGGCGCATATGCATCTTTTAACCACCGTTGGATCATTGGCGTAATTTGAATTCTCTTCAAGTCTTTGAATCTTCAATAAATCACTGAGTGTTGAATAAACACTTGAGGCGCGTTTGAGCCAAGAGGTGCACAGGATGTGTGCGCTAAAACAAGGGGCGCAGAGGCGTGTAACATAGCTTATGAAGAAATCCTTATGCGCGCGCTCTGAATGGCGCATGGGGCGAATAAAGAAGGCGCGTGGCGCAGGAGGCGCATATGCGCGGCTCAAACTCACTGAGTGATTTTTCTTGAATCTTGATCTTCTTGCCCTATTTCTAAGCCTATTCTATAACGATGGACAACCTAAAAAAATGAAGTATAAATACTTCTTACATGTGGGTCTAAAGTCCATGAAATAAAACTTAGGTGATGGATCAATCAAATCTAATAAATCCTATTACATTAAAACTGAGATATATGTGGGCATACCCAACAGTGGCCTCTCCGGTTACTAAGGAGAGACGACCAGAACGAATACCATGAATAACTTTTACAAAGATAGGTTCAGTTACTTTTTGATTCAAGACTGCAGAACAATACAGTCGTATTACTTTTAAGATTTTACTTCTAAAGGATTATGGCACTACAATCCAAAGGGATTCATTCAAGTTCCGTCAATTCCGGGGTAACGTACATTCTAACCTCAATGCCAAAGGTACAATTTGTACACCTAGCTTTTCCAGGCCAATAGTGTGGGTCGTAACATATATGGTATCCACACATATATGCTCGGGGTCTAGAATCATCCTTGTAATCAGACAATTCCTGAGAGAAGGCATGTGATCACTCATGCAATCCCTAGTTTAAGGACGAGTCTTTTCTAACTGGACTGTCCCGTTAATGTCTTTTCTAACTGGACATTGGCTACTCTAACAAGTAAGTGATTAGCTTACAAGTTAGAATGAGAACATACTAAGGTACAAGTATGTGATAACAAGTTTCAAACTTCGATACTTAGTAGATCAATGTGGACATCACTAAGTACGGATTCTTTCAAAAGAACGTTCAATAACGCGGAGTTTATTCAAATACTATCATGCCATACTGATAGCTAACTTATAGAAAGAATATAGAATTCCAATAAACAGGAGTTCAAATACTGTAAGGAACGTAATCCCTTACCTGAATTGCTTTTCCTTGCAATCTCCTCTCTGTGCAAATCTACAAGGCACCGAGTAATTTACTTTAGTACTCTCAACATTGTTAACTACTTCTACTTTGTTAACTGAGAGATGTGTTTTAACTTCTTTACTTCGTTACTCCTTTCTTACGTTTAAGTTTCTGACTTTGATTTGCGGGTCAGTCCTTTAACTTTAATATAATTGTAATTAAGTCCTCTAACTTTGGGTTAATTACAATTTGGTCCCTCAACTATGGGTTAATTGCAAATTGTCCTTCAACTTTGGATTAATTGCAATTTAGTCCTTCAACTTTAGTTTAATTACAAATTAGTCCTTCAACTTTGGATTAATTGCAGATTGGTCCTTCAACTTTAGTTTAATTGCAATTTAGTCCTTCAACTTTGAATTAATTGCAGGAAGGTCCCTTGACTTTGATTTTATTCATAAAGGTCCCCCAAGTTTCTTTTTAATCACTTAGGCCCCTCTAACTTCAAAGGTTTCCCTTTTTATTCTTTTTAACTTTAACTTTTTCAGTTTAATCCTTTTCCGTTAGGAACTAACTGAAATCTTTTAATCTTCCCCCTTTCCGTTAACTTTCTAACTTTCAAGGTTTTCCAAGTAACTATTACATCCTTTCAAGTTAGTTTTCTAACTTTCTAACAATTCTTTTAAGGGTCATACTTTCCTTCCGTTATAATCCTAACGAAATTACTATCTTTTCCATCTTAACCCTTAACATTCTAGGTCAAGAATCAACACCCAATCTATGTGACCATAGCCGAAATTCTATCTCATCAATATTCATTGATTTGGTTGATTTTTCTTGTTCTTTAATTTTTCAAAGATTTCCCAACATTAAATTATTCATTAATCAATAATAATAATTTCAACAATTAACAAAATAATTTCCCCCTCCTCATAAGGCCATTCGGCCGAAGCATGCAATGGGTGTAACCCATATTTTTCTTCTTTTTGTTAAACCCTAATTAGTCTCAATCTCATATTGATTAAATCCTCATGCATTGTAGGGTATTACTCACATCTAATTCATGGTTATAAAATCGATAAAATAAAACTAACATGGAAATCATTCTTTTATTAAAACCTTTGCATTTAAACTTCTAGCAATGAACTTCCCATTAATCAATCACTAGCATGCAACCCTAATAATCCTTTTCTTTTAAATATCCATAGATTTAGTTTTACTTAACCAAAATCAATGAAACGAATTTTAGATTGTAAGGTTTTAGCATTACCTTGGATTTAATCGGATTACACTTTATCAACAATGGCGAAAATCCTTCTCCTTCCTCCCTCTTGGCTCGGCCGGCGGCTATGCTTGGTGAGGGTAGGGGTTTTGTTTGTTTTGTTGTGTTGATAATTAAAAGTAAAAACCTAAAATTTTACTAACTAAGGTTTTTATATTGTGGGTAATAGTTATTTGGGCTTGGGTCTATTTAACTAACAACCCAATTTTCGGCCCACACTTAGTTAATCCATTAATTCTAATTTTATTTAATTAATTTAATGTACCCAAATTTAAAGTAATTAAATAAATAAATAAAAAAAGATTTTGCGGTTATTACACATTTGATAAAAGGTTATGTACATTTTGAAAAAAATTACTAAGAACTTACAGTTTTGTGTTGTTGATCTTTAGTCATTTGAGATCAGGAATGCCAATGCTTGAAAATCATTCACCTATAAAATTGCCATCAAACACAGGGTCATTCCAGCATTGCTATCGGGAGAAACTATCATATAAAGTATCCAAGCAAGTCAACATGGTTGAGAAATTGAGGCGGCTGCGAATCCAAGACTAAAAAATCAACATTAACAACCAAAAACTGCAGTTGCATCAATGGCAAGTTAGGCGAAAATCCCAAAATTCTGAACTCCGGTGGCTGGTGATATGAAGAAAACTCATTAAGATTTCATTAGGACGTAGATTCATGTAAATAACTTTGGTTTTTATATGGAATTGACTGTTCTGGAGACCACTAGATGTGCCGCGGATGAATTGTAATACATTTTTCTTCACTTTCTTGTTTGTCAATAGTTTTGTCACCCTCACATAGTCCTTGACACAAACTGTATAAATTAGAGTTCAGTTGCTCTTGAGCTGGCTAATTGAACAGTCGTAATAACACTTAAATTTAATTACCATAGTTGAAATTAACATATATCAGAGGCCAAAGTTAAAGTGAAACTATTATTGGGACGGAAAGAATAGCAATTTATAATTTTATTTGTTGCTATATACCGCCTCCGTCTCACGAAATAAATGTTACATGTTTGATTTTTTGGTCAACTTGATTGAAGTTTGACCAAAATTTAACTATGATTTACTTATTTGCATGAAATTTTAAAAATTATATTTAATTCTCTTTTAAATTTCTGTCATTAACAATTTCACAATTTTATGAGTATCTACTGAATCCAAGTTCAATATTGAAACATACATGGATTTAGTCGGTAATTATCTACTAAATCCATGTGCAATGTTCATAATACACTACTGAATCTTAGATTTAGTAGATGAGTATCCACTAAATCTAAGTTCATATTGAAATACACATGTATTTAGTAGATAAATATCTACTGAATCCATGTGCAATGTTACATAATACACATGGATTTAGTACTTAATCACATGGATTCAGTTTGATTCCAAGGCGCTCACTTACAGCGTAAAACAAGCACGTTGGCGCCCTCCAAGGCGCTCCCTTACGGTGAATTACAAAAATTCCACCACGCTTGTTTTACATTACTACCCTCCCGTTTACAAAAATGACCAAATAATTATAAGAATACCACCGCCACATATTTTAATGATAGTCTAATCTCAGGCATCTATTATTTTCTAATCTAACATCTGTAATTGGTTCTTATTTTTTTTGTTCTCATTGAAGTACGACCTTATATATATATTGTTGGGTTAATGCCTTTGAAATTGGGACGCCGAGTTAAAGGATTAAACAACAGAGAAATCTCGTGATTCCGGGACGGAGCAGAACTGCTCAACCGAGCAAAACAAAGGACTCGGCCGAGCAGGCAATATTCGGACGAATAAGGGGCTACATTCGGCCGAATAGAGGCGAATCAGAAAGGTGGTTTTTGGAGTAGAAGTTATTCGGACGAATGAAGGAGTATATTCGGCCGAATAGAAGGCTGTTCGGGCCAGAAGTCTGTTGCAGTTCCAGATTCGCAGAAGGAAATGTTTCTAGTCCATTTTGGACTAGGTTTCCAAGTTCCTACTAGATTTTTAGATAGATTAGTACTGGTATAAATAGAGGCCATTAGTTTAGATCAAAATTAAGCCTCAGATTGTCATAGACAGATTATGAGAGTGCTCAAAGAGATCTGTAATTCTACAGTTGCACAGTTAGGAATTTTGTGATCAAAATTCGTGCGGCAGTAATAGTGTGATCCTATAATTGTTTCTCCAGATTGATAATAATATTCTCTCCCCACCCCATGGATATAGCCAAGTTGGTGAACCACATATATCTGTGTTCATGTGACTGCTTTCTTTTCTTATCAAGTCTTGTTCATTGCTCTAACATGTGGTATCAGAGCCTGGTAGTACCAAAGCTTTGGTTAGTGGTTAGAGGTTCAGGGATTCTGCTGCAGAGAACGAGAAGATGGGTCAAGGAGCAGGTTCGATCGACAAGTTCAATGGTAAGAATAGTTTTTCTCTCTGGCAGATCAAGATGAAGGCTTTATTGATAGACAAAGATTTATGGGAACCGTTGGAGATTACAATCAAGGATCGTAAGGATCCCAAGGGTAAGGCAATCACCACAGAGTCAGAGAAGGACAAACAAGCAGCCGCCAAGGAGGAAGCAGCGTTGAAGAAGTTAGATCATAAGGCTCACGCCAAGATCATCAGACAGTTGGATGATTAGATCCTAACCAATCTTGCAGGAACGGACTCCGAAAGCGATCTTTGGTTAAAGTTGGAAGATATGTACATAACACGTTCATTGAACAACAAGTTATACCTGAAGAAGAAGCTGTATGATTGTCGTATGACAGAAGGTACGCCCATAAATGATCATCTTGATAGATTTACTTCTGCATTACTTGAACTGCGTAATATAGGAGTTATTGTGGATGACGAGGATGCAGCCTTGCAACTTTTAGTATCTTTACCTATGTTTTATGAATATTATATTGATTCGTGCATAAACCGTAAAGATGGTATCTCTCAAGAGGAAGTTAAAACTTCTCTCAAGACGAGGGAGTTATGCCGAAAGGCGAGTGGGAATGAGGCAGGTACCCAGTCATCAGGTTTGGTTGTTAGTAGCAGTAACAGGGGTTCTAGTGAGAAGTAGAATAATAAAGGTAATTCTTCACACAAGAAGGGTCCGAAACCTGGGGATATCTGTAATTTCTGCAAAGAGAAGGGCCAATGGAAGTTCGATTGTACCAGAAAGAAGCAAGGCAAGGCACCAGTCAGAGCAGAGGCATGGCCAAAGATAGCAGTTCAAAAGAGGATTATTCTCTAGTTACATTAGAATCAGCACGCGCATCTGATGCGTGAATTCTTGATTCAGGAGCGTCTTACCATATTAGTCCTAGGAGAGAATGGTTTACTGATTACAGGCAGATGGATGGCGGTGATATAAGCATGGCCAACAGTGCATTCTGCAAGGTTATCGGTATTTGTTCGATCAAGGTCAGGACTCATGATGGTAGGTTTGTCACTTTGAACGAGGTTCGACACATTCCGCTTATGACGAAGAATCTGATTTCTCTTAGTCAGTTAGACATCAAAGGGTTCAGTTTCAAAGGAAAAGGTGGATCAGTTAGAGTCTGTAACGGTTCAGAAGTGATGCTGAGAGGCCTTAAGCGGGGCTCCTTGTATTTCCTCAAAGGAAAGACGCTTGCAGGGTCGACTATGGCTGCATCATCAGAGGTGAACGAGGGAGATATGTCTAAGCTGTGGCACATCAGGCTCGGCCACATGAGCACTCGAGAGCTTCATGAGTTGACTAAAATGGATCTTCTATATGGCCATAAGATCAAGGATCTTAAGTTTTGTGAGTATTTCATACTAGGGAAGATAAAGCATAGTAGTTTTCCCAAGGGCATACATAACACAAAAGGCGTTCTGGATTACATCCACTCAGAGTGTTGGGGACCTTCGCGTCAGGATTTCTAATGGGGCACAAATATTTCTTGTTTATGGTTGATGATTATTCGAGGAGGACTTGGGTGGTTATCATGAGGTATGAGAATGACGCTTTAAGGAATTTTAAGGACTGGAAGACGGTAGTGGAGAACCAGACAGAGAAGAAGATCAAAAAGCTCCGGACAGATAATGGTTTGGAGTTCTGCAGTACTGACTTCGATTCGTTTTGCAGAGAGGTGGAGATTTCTAGACATCTCACCATTAGAGACACGCCACAGAAGAATGGTATAGCAGATCGAATGAATCAGACATTGTTTGTGGGAGCGTGGTGCATGCTCTCCAAAGAAGGGTTGTCTAAACGTTTCTGGGCAGAAGCGGTTAGTACATCATGTTACTTGATTAATCGTGGAGCTCATGCCGGTATTGGCCTCAAAGTTCCCTATGAGGTATGGACTGGTAAAACCACGATTGTTTCAAGTGTTGGAGGTCTTGATAAATAGGTGGAGCAACAAGATACTGAAGAGTTAGTTATTCCACAGTCAGATGTTGATAAACAGGTGGAGCAATAAGATACTGTAGAGTTAGTTGTCCCACAGTCAGATGCTAATCAGGATCTACCAACAGAGACAGAGACTGAATCACTAAAATGTTCAAGTTCAGTTCCGAAGAACATGGGTTAGCACAAGGAAGGTCTAGAAGAGGTAATCTCGGGAAGCCTCCGGAGAGGTATGGAATTGAAGACTTGGTGTCTTATGCACTGCAGGTTGCTGAAGAAGTGGAGTCCGCTATTACAGAACCTTCTACTTTCAAGGAAACAGTTACATGTTCAGAGTCATCTCAGTGGTATGCGGCTATGGGTGATGAGTTGGAGTCTCTTCACAGGAATCAGACTTGGGAGTTGACCACAAGGCCATAAGGCAGAAAGATTGTGACATGCAAGTGGATCTTCAAGAAAAAGGAAGGGATATCGCCGGCAGAAGGGGTCAAGTATAAAGCTCGCGTATCCTATGCTAGTGCAGATGATAGTTTGATGTATGCTACAGTGCGCACTAGCGACGTTGGTCTCGTCTATGGAAGTGGAACTGAATGTGCAGTGGAGGGTTTCTCAGATTCGGACTGTTCAGGTAATGTTGATACAAGATGATTGATGACCGGATATGTATTCACGCTTGGTGGGTGGTCAGAAGTCAGTTGGAAGGCTACATTGCAGGCGACAGTGACGTTGTCTACAACAAAAGCAGAATACATGGCATTAATAAAGTCCGCTAAGGAAGGAATATGGTTGAAGGGATTGATCAGCGATTTTGGGATACATCAGGATCAGGCTATTATTTATTGCGATAGTTTGAACATGATTTGTTTGGCCAAGGATCAAGTTCATCATGAGAGGACCAAGCACACTGATGTCAGATATCATTTCCTAAGGGATAAAGGTGAAGATGGTTGGGACGGCGGACAACCCTGAAGATATGTTCACAAAACCCGTGACGGGAAGCAAGTTCCAACATTGTTTGGACTTGCTGAATGTTCGCAGCTATTAGATAGCAGAAGAAGCGAGGGGGAGAAAATGTTTGTTGTCATGGAGATTCAAAGTCAAGGTGGAGATTGTTGGTTAATGCCTTTGAATTTGGGACGCCGAGTTAAAGGATTAAACAACAGAGAAATCTCGTGATTCCGGGACGGAGCAGAACAGCTCGGCCGAGCAAAAAAAGGACTTGGCGGAGCAGGCAATATTCGGACGAATAAGGGGCTACATTCAGCCGAATAGAGGCGAATCGGAAAAGTGGTTTTTGGATCAGAAGTTATTCGGACGAATGAAGGAGTATATTCGGCAGAATAGAAGGCTGTTCGGGCCAGAAGTCTGTTGCAGTTCCAGATTCGCATAAGGAAATGTTTCTAGTCCGTTTTGGACTAGGTTTCCAAATTCCTACTAGATTTTTAGATAGATTAGTACTGGTATAAATAGAAGCCATTAGTTTAGATCAAAATTAAGCCTCAAATTGTCATAGACAGATTATGAGAGTGCTCAGAGAGATCTGTAATTCTACAGTTGCACAGTTAGGAATTTTGTGATCAAAATTCGTGCATCAGTAATAGTGTGATACTGTAATCGTTTTTCCAGATTGATAATAATATTCTCTCTCTTCCCCGTGGACGTAGCCAAGTTGGTGAACCATGTATATCTTTGTTCTTGTGATTGCTTGCTTTTCTTATTAACTCTTGTTCATTGCTCTAACACACACACACACACACACACACACATATATATATATATATATACTCCCTCCATTCCAAGGAAGTTGCAACATTTTGCCATTTAGGGTATTTCACAAAAGTTGCAACAATCCAAAATTGGAAGTTTTTTATTACTTTTATAATCATCCACTCATTCTCTCTCTTCATCCAACCACTCATTATTCTCCACTCATTCTCTTTCCACCCCCACTAATTCTCTCTCTTCCTCTCTACCTTTCATTCTTAATATAATATTATATCCTTAATTTCTCAACTCCAAAGTAAATGATTCAACTTTTTTGGAACGGAAGGAGTATATATTTATATGGTCATGCGATGGAAGGACTACATAATCCCACAAATACAGACGATAAAGACTAAATCAAAAGGAAAAAA